>JAJHZJ010000084.1:2119829-2425459 GCA_023548195.1 Bettongia penicillata ogilbyi | reverse complement strand
AAATAGCCAATTAAATGGTTGAAAAGTTCAGCACTAAGGGCAGATCCCTTAGGCATCCTTCCAAGAAAACATTAGACTATTCTTTGGGTCTAGACATTCAACCAGTGCTGGATCCCCTTGAGTTTATGCTCAACTAGACAATCATCTTACTCCTTGTCTACAAAGACATTATGCAAGAATTTGTGAAATATCTTGCTGAAATCCAGGTATATGATATGTCTGTATACAAGAGTCAGGAGATGAGAGTGAGAACATTCCAGGCCACTTCTTACAGTCCAAAGTCCATTTTTCTTGGTGAGAAAAGAGAGGAAAAAATACAGTTATCCCTTCTATATCATATATAACACAGCACCCCACGCTTACCCCTTGTGATCTGGAAAGTCTACATGAAAATGTTTGGCCCTCCCTTCATATCAGGGATGTCTGAATTATTATATGAAAATATGTTGATAATATATAATTCTATGCATATATTTGTTGCATTTCTGAGTTTCTAAATTTTTTCCATGTCATCTGCTGACCTTTACATGTTGTCTGCAGCTTCCACAAAACTCCCAAAGAATTCCCATGTAATTTCTTATTACATTCTTATATCTTGAAACTGTGATGTGAAAAGGATAACTGTAATCACTGAGTATAGCTAGGTTCTGATTAGCGTGAAAAATGAATTCCCTGAAGTTATTTGAATTTGTACTGCATATTGCTGTTGAACTGGAAATATTTACCGTATTTTATATAATTATCACTTTGAATAGTGTGAATTCATATACAGTATGACCATTTCAGGGGATTCATTATTTGAACTAATCAGGATCTACTTATAGGGCTTTCCTTGCTCCTTTGTCCATGATCATCTACTCTAGATTTCAAAACAATGGTCCTATCTCTTCTTTGATCTGTCTCTAATCTCAACATAGTTTTGTTCAAAGAACCCCTCTGTGGTTGTCGGCATTCATCATTACCTCAAGTTCTTTCCGAACTTTAGTGCTCCAAAGGTTATTAATAGCACCATCACATGCTTTTGTGTTTATCTTCTTGTATGTCTCTCCCTTATTTGTTATGTCTTATAAATGGATTTTGAAAATCTAAATTGTTCGTATGATTGTAATGGAATATTATTGTGCTATAAGAAATGATGAACAGGATAATTTCAGAAAAACCTGGAAACATTTACATGAGTGATACAAAGTGAAGTGAGCAGAACCAGGAAAATATTGTAACATTGTAACAGCAATATGGTACCATGAGCAACTGTGAACGACTTAGCCATTCTCAGCAATAGAATCATCCAAACCAATCCCAAAGGATTCTTGATGAAAAATGCTATCTACCTCCAGAGAAAGAACTTATGGCATCTGAATATAGATCAAAGCATGCTATTTTTCACTTTCTTTTTTCGTTTGAGTTTTCCTCCACAAAATGACTATAATGGAAATATGCTTTACAGGTTTGCAGATGTATAACCTGTATCAGAAAGTTTACCATCTTAAGAAGGGGAAAAAGGAAGGAAGGCTAGAATTCAGAACTCAAAACAAAAAAAAAACGTTAAAAATTGTTTTTACATGTAATTGGGGGGAGAAAAAATTTAAAAAGAAAGAAAATTGAAGTTACCTAAAACACATTTACAAAGACTTTGATCTAATATAAGGGAGAAAATTTTAGTTCATGTTATAATGCTGCCAACATAAATGTTTCCTGAAAACTCTTCGGTAAAACCCCAATATAAACTTTAGCAATCATGATATGCTATGTGCCTAGGCACTAGGTATGTTCCTTGAGTATAATACATGATTTTTATTGCTCCATGAATCTCCTGTCAACCAACCTGATCTCCATTTCTGTCTTGCTAGAGCACACCAGAACCAATCTACTGACCCTGCCATTAAGAACAGGCTTCACCTTTGTTCTAGGATGAGTAATCAGAGCAGAACATCAGCACAGACACTCCAGCACCATTTTTTAAATATATAATTCATCAATAGGACTCATTCTTTAACTATTTATTTTTCAACAATGACTTCTGAAAGTCTACTGAGGATTTTCCCATTTACAACACAGACATCATTTTCTTCCTAAGACCAGTTCATTACAATGAATTGCTGGCTTGTATACAGGAACTTTAATTAGTGTCCCACATAAGTGATTTAAATGACACATTTGTCAAACCAGTGAATACAGAGAACTCATTCTTTCAATGATTTAATTCCAAAAACATACTTTAAATAATCTTGTTCCATTTAGAATATTTTGGTCCATGACCAAAATATTTATATTTCTTAGAGGATCATGCCTACAATGACATCCTATTTATATTTTAATGTCATTAATATTATTTATTAGGATAAATATTAAATAAATTAAAAATTTTTAAAGTAAACAATTCTAGCTATTTATTGATCCAAGGTTTTTTCATACATTTGCAGAAATATCATGAAGTTCCAAAACTATAGGGGGAAAGTCTTTCCCTTTTACAGCTCCCATCCTTGCCCTCTTTCTCCACAGCTGTACCCACACATTGCCCTACATGGAATCCTGAAAGATGCTTATGCCAGAACATGCCAAGAGAAGAACCTCTTTTGGGATTCCCCAGGGCCTACATTCTGACTTCTGGCTAATGATGGCAGCTGGCTAAGCTCAAAAAAATCCATACACAAAGAAGTCATTTTTACAGGCTTCTCACAGTCAGGAAAACAACTAAAAGTAACAGGCAAGTCTTCCTCCAAGTCATTCCAACTGAGGACCTGGGAAGGGAGGGGCAGAAGATACTAATGATACTAATTAATCTGAAAGGGAGAGTGGCTTCCATTTTTTTTTTAACTAAACTCAGAAGACCTGAATTCAAATTGAGGCCGTGTTACTGACTAGCTGTGTGACCCTGGGCAAGTCACTTTGTCAGTCTCAGCTTCCTGATCTATAAAATGGGGATAATAACAGTGCCCACTTTAAAGGATTTTTATAAGTATTAAGTGCCCTTGGCAAACCTAAAAGTACTTCATACTTGTTAGCTATTTTTATTATTAGAACCATGTGGGTAGGTAACTGCATTAAAATTGTGTCTGCTAAGGAAAAAGAATGATTGAGTTGAGGAAATTCTGAGGAAATAAGGTAAAAAAAAAAAACCATTGCAATTTGGGGAGTGGAAGAATGAATTATGAAGTAGAATTAATACTGTGCTGGGATTCTGAAGTCATCCTAGACCCAGGTCTGTCATTTCCTCATTTTCCTACTTATATGACTAAACCAATCACTTCACTCCCAGAGTCTCAATATTTTCAAATGTGAAATTATAGGGTTGGACTCTGATCCCTAAGGTTCTTTCTAGTTCTAAAACTAAACTTTTCCATGACCAAAATCATCCAGATTGACTACCTACATGGAACAAATTAGGAAGACTTAGTTATTTTTAAATATATCCATATAGTGCCAATCTCATGTCACCTTTTACTTCCAGATTTCCCTTAACATTTCTGAAAGAAAAATCCAATTCTGAAAGCAGGAATGGGAGGTATAGAAATAACATACAGTTTACTCTACTTCATTCTTATTCTTAGGTTTGGCATATGTAGCACAATAGGTGATTATGAAAGGTAAGACCAGGGCTCGGTGAATTTAAAAGTATACACTCACATCCTCTAGGAAAATTCTACCTATGGAAAGAACAAAACATGATGGCAGCAAATTGACAAGGAGATCTAGTGGAGCTCCTTTATAGTGATCCATATTTTCAACCTAGATCATTCACCAAAGACAGAAGATTTAAGGTATATTAGTCAATGATACATCAACCTTGAAGTATTTTTTAAGTATCTCCTACTGCCAGGCACTGGGCAGCACACAGTGATACAAAGAAAAAATAAAATGGTCCCTGCCCTCAAGGAGCTTATATTCTATCAGAGAAAACTACATGAACATATATACAAAATAAATGCAGAGTAAATACAAGGCTATTTCTGGGGGAGTCTACCAGCTAGAGGGATGGGGAAAGGTGTCACGTATCAGATGACATTTGGGGAAGACTTTGAATTAGGGATTCTAAAAGGCAAAAGTATGCAAAATAAAACATTCTCATCACTCAGTTTAGTCTAGACTGAAATTTACTCCAAGTTCCCTGTTTCTGTTGCAGAATGTTCTCCAGAGGTTGTATCCATGGATTGGTTTGATTGCCTTAGGGTATTGCCCCTGATCTTACTACACACCTACTATAACCTACTACATTTGGCTTTTTTCCCCTCTCTTGCCTCTCCTTCTTACCTTTGAAGTTCTCTCTCTCCTTGCAACCACCTACTCCCATTGGAGACTTCCTCACTAAACCACCAGTTTATGGAAGGCTCCAGGCCAGCCATCCTTCATTATTTTCTCATGGTTCTGCTTCTGATTCTCTGGATTTCAACACCATGCTCCTGGGCAGGTACCTGACCATCCCTTTTCAGCTTCCTTTTATGCACAGTCTTCCTCTATTAAAATATAAGCTCCTTGAGGCAAAGACTGTTTTTCTTTTTCTTGCATTTGTTTCCCTGCCAATTAGCCCCATGCCTGGCACATATAGTAAACATTTTTAATAAAAGTTTGTTGACTTGGCTTGACTTGACCAGAATTTCTTCACAGTTACAAGTGTATAAAGTGGTTACTGGGGACAGAGGAAGTTCTCAGCTGATAAGAAACCAGGGGAGTTAGAAGAAAGTCAAAGAAGAGAGGGAGGGTCTGGGAGGCCCATACATTTACCTTGGCCTATCTATGCTACATAAACAATGTCTCCTTGGACATTGGCCTAAATGGAATTCCATGAAATTCCTTCCACTAAACTGTCCCGCAATAAGGGAATTGCTCTAGGGCAGAGTTAAGATTCTAATGAATTCCCTGAGTATCTGAAAGACCCAAATCCAGTCTCAGAAACTACTAGTTGCTTGACTCCGGGCAAATCATTTAACCTCTGCCTCACTTTCCTCAACTATAAAATGGTGGGGGTAATAAGAGAGTTGTGAGGACAAGATAATATTTGTAAAGTACTTTGTGAACTGGAAATTGCAGGGATGCCCATCAGTTGAAGAATGACTGAACAAGTTGTGGTAGATGATTGCGATGGAATGCTACAATGTTATAAGAAATGATGAACTCCATGGTCTTAGAAAAAGATGGAAAGTCTAGCATGAAATAATGAAAAGTGAAATGAGCAGAACCGAGAGAACATTGTATACAGTTACAGCAATATTATTTTAAGAATGAATTTGAGCAAATAAGTTATTCGACTTATTGGATATTATAAATTATTATTATAATAAATATTATAATATTATTATAATATTATATATATTATAATATTATATATAATATATATAATATTATAAATATCCAAATTAATTATAAAGGACATATGAAGAAAGATGCTATCTACATCCAGAGAAAAAATGGACAAATGTAAATATGTATAGAATAATTTTATACACACACACCCACACATGTGTGTATATGTATGTGTGTATATGCACACCTATTTGGTATACATGGTAGCCATCTGTAGGGTGGTAGGGATGGAAAGAAGGAAATAAAGAAATTTACATGCTAATTTTGTTATATATTTGAAAGGAATAAAAAGCTGTGCATAGTAGATTTGCAATCCCATGTGCAATCATCTTTTTATTGTACTACTACAGAAATGCTTGTTTTATTCAATAAATTAAAATAAAATGATTATATCAAAACTAAAGTACTTTGCGAAGCTTAAACACTATATAAATGTTAGTTATTATTAGTATTATTATTAGAGAAGACCCAAGGGGGATCTGGAAGGCTGAATTATAGAAAAGGAATTGCATTTGTTCTGTCAGACTTGAAGGTAGAAATAGGAGGAAGAGATAGAAGTTACAAAAAAAAAAAATAAGAAAGAAATTTCAGTTTCATGTAAGGAAAAGAGCTACCCAAAAGTGAAATGAGCTGCTCTGGGAGGAAGGGAATTTACTTTCATTAAAAGTCTTTAAGCTAAGATGGGATACTTATTGGGGATGTCGGAGGAGTATCTGCACAGGTATGTGTTGGATTAAATGGTCACTCAAGTCTCCTTCTAACTCTGAAAATCTGTGATTTTGGAACTGAGGGGAGGGGGCTTCCTGTATCAACATCTGAAACACTAGCATTACCTAGACATGTGGGCTGGACCAGAAGTTTTCTGTGATTTTAATTTCTAATTTCATAGCACAAAAAAATCTAGAAGAGACTCTCAGAAATATGAGTTTTCCTTATCCACACCACAAATGGCATCCTCTGGCACACTACCCCAAGCACATCTCTTCTTCACTCACAATAATTCCAGGATAGTAGCCTCCCACAGTCACATTCTCAGTTCTGGTCGTTGCTGCAAGGCCAATGGTCAGTATGAAGATGGATGCCACCAGTAGAGAGACAGCAAACCAAAGAGAAATCTGCTTTCTTTTTGCAAATTGCCCTGTGAAGGAGGTGAAGGGGGAAAAAATCTGTTAAAAAAAAAAACAACATGGGTGCAAAGATAGGTGTTTTAGCAAACATGGTACATGTTCAAAGAGCTTTGAGTGTATTTTCTCATATATATCTGCTAATGCAAAATACACAATTGGGGGGAAGTGATCAAGGACAGGAAGATCAACCTTCTTTTCATTACAAGGTCAGACAACATTATTGACTTAATATGGTAATATAGTGCTGTGTTCTTTGATCTTAAATGAAAGACTTTTGATCAAAGCAACAAACAAATATTACTGTATGCAGTGGTACTATGTTAGGTGCTGTGGAAAATACAAGGACATGGTCTCTTCTTTCATGGAGTTCACATGACTTGTAAATTTCTATATGGGGTGAGTCAAGAATCTAGAATTTTATTTGGGAAATAACTTTATCACATTTAACATTCATTAAGCAAACATTCAAGCATAGGAAGAAAAACAAAATTATAAGTGAAGTATCAGGCTATACTAGTTTACAAACCTACTGACATAGAATCAGACAGCTAAGTGACATAGTAGATAAAGCACTGGACTTGGAATCAGGAAGATTCATTTTTATAAGTTCAAATCCAGCCTCAGACTTACAAGCTGGGTGACCCTGGGCAAGTCATTTAACCTTGTTTGCCTCAGTTCCCTCATCTGTAAAATGAAATAGAGAAGGAAAGGGCAAATCACTCCAGTATCTTTGCCATAAAAATCCCCAAATAGTGTCATGAAGAGTTGAACATGACCAAACAATAACACTGAGTTAGAATCAGTGCTAGCAACCCAAGTAAGGGTTGGTAGCATCTTCTAGTCCATGGGCCAAATAGTCTGCTGCCTATTTTTGTATAAGTGAAAAGCTAAGAATGATTTGCACACTTTTAAATAAAGTTTTATTGAAAAACAGGTGGTCTGGATTTGATCCTTGGACATAGTATGCTGACACACCAGGCTAAGTCATCCAGAACATATAGCCCTCTTCACAATGAGTTGTATAGCACATTTACAAGCCAATCTTTTAGGGTGTGACTGAAAAGTGCTTTTCTACATGGAGCAAGACTACTTGAAGGTATAAACCCTATGCAGATAACAATTGTCAATAACAGAATCCAATACTGTCCAATATTGTAAACTATTCTCACTAGGGTCTTTAAATCTGAATACTTCTAGTTATCCAGTCTTTTTGCAACATTATTAGCTTTTTTTTTTTTTTTACTACATGGCAAGGAATAATTCAGGAACCTTTTATTTATATGACTTGGGCAAGTCACAATCTCTGGGTCTCAATTTCCTCATCTGTAAAATGAGGGGCTAAGATTATATGGGCTTATGAGCTCTGAGCTTCTAAATCTATGATCCTATGGTTCCTAGGTCCCCAATAAGTCTATATGTTCTTTGTAGTTCTAAACTTTGAATTTTCCCTGTTCAACTTTCCTGGCCACCAGATAATTCTTTGCATTTTGTGTCCTTGTCTTTCCCTGGCTACCCAAAAATTATGTGTAATTTCTATTATCTAGCTTCTACCGCACTAAATAGATTTTATCTAAGACCCTCCCTCCAATAAGAATCCTAGGTTCCTCTATGGTTAATTGTTCTTAAGATCCCTACACATTCTCTCTCTCTCTCTCTCTCTCTCTCTCTCTCTCTCTCTCTCTCTCTCTCTCTCTCTGTCTCTCTCTCTCTCTCTCTCTCTCTCTCTCTCTCTCTCTCTCTCTCTCTCTGTCTCTCTCTCTCTCTCTCTCTCTCTCCTCTCTCTCTCTCTCCCCCTCCCTCTTTCCCTCCCTCTCTCCTTCCCTTCCTCCCTCTCTCTCTTTCTCTCTCTCTCTCTCCCCCCGCTGTTCTCCCTTTCTCTCCCCCATCCTTTCTCCCCCACACATAAAGGTTTCTTATTTTAAATCTCCCACAGATACATGATTCCATCAGTGTGACCATTCCTTCCAGGAAGTCTTAATGGTCCAGAAATTCATGAATGTTGGTAGTCCCTCCCCTCTCATCAAAGAGGATTCTTGTCCACACCTTCCCATAAAGTCTCTATAAGTTATCTACCAAACGTAATGAAGACCTTCCTCCAAATCAGGGGTGTTTCATCTTTTGGGGGATCATGGAGCCTTTTGACAGTCTGATGAAACCTGTGGATCCCATCTCAGAATAATACACACAAATAATATGCACAAAATAAAATACATAGGATCAAAATTGAAAAAAAGATAGAATTTTTTCCCATCCAAGTTCATGAAATCTATCCAAGGGGTCCATGGATCCCAGGTAAACAATCCCTTCTCTAAGTGTTTTAACAGTTTTTTAGGTATTAGGGCAGCACTTGGACTGTCTGTTCCTTATCCTTTTCCCTTGCTCCAGGACTGGCCCGCCTACTTTTCCACTCTTATATTTCCCAGATGATGTCTTTTACACCCTCTTTGCATATGAGTTATTGTTGGAAAGATATTACAGGTAATTTATGTTCCCCATGCACCTCTCCAGTGCCCTGTGGGCCATGTGAAATTTTGGTTCTCTGTTTCCATATGATTTGCAACCATATGGTATCACCATAAAGAGAAAGAGAGAGGGGGAGAGGGAGAGACAGGTAGAGGTATTAAGTGACTTGCCCAGGGTCACACTCTCAGTATGTATCAAGGGAAGAATATGAACCAGGGTCTTCTTTGATTCTGAGTCTTTTTCCACTAAGTCATGCTGCCTGTCATATATACTAAAATACTCTCACACACAACACACACAAAATGCTTTTTTAACTCAAACAAATTCAACTAGCATTTCTTAAATGCCCACTTTATGGCAGACACCATGTTAGGCAAAAACAGGATTAAGACAGTTCTTGGCCTCAAGAAGCTTTCTTCTACTGAGTACTATATTATAATCAATCACTCAGCTAGCATTTATTAAGGACCTACTATGTGCTAGACACTGGGATACAATGACAAAAACTAAATAATCTCTGACTCAAGGAGCTTGCTTGCTTAGTGAAATTCAATCCAATTGACTCTTTCCTCCTTTTATACAAACTACAATGCCCTGACCTCATATTTCATGAGCTCTGCTCAATGAAATGTCCATCATCTGGTGTCTAACCTCCCAATGAAGAGTTTCTCCAGGTTTAGCTAGGTTGGATCTCCTTGTATCAACATGTGATGGGTGGCCAATTATACTTAAAGACTTTCCAGTTTGGTAAGTCTCTCTAGGAATCAGGCTCCATTGGCACAATCTTCAAGAATGGAAGCTTACTCCAAAGCACGATTATAACAGAATATTCGGTAGGTTATAAACTTCTTGAAGGCAGGAATGTTTCCATTTTGTCTCTGTATCTGTAGCATCTAGCCAGTGTTTTGCACTGAGTAGAGTAAGATTTTTTAAAAATCATAACTGGAAAGTCCTTAGAGACCATCTAACCTCAATCTCTTAATTTCATAGATATAAGGAAAACTCAAACCTAGAGAAATTAAATAATTTGTCTGAGATATACAGATATTTAGTGATAGAGTTAGTTTGGGAACCTCAGTCTTTTGATTCCATATACATTATTGTTTCTGTTATATTTCAAAATCATGAACATCAGCATAATTACATAAAAGACACCACATATTCAGACAAAGGCTGGTCAGAGAGATAAATGAGAATACATCATGTACAATCTAAGACAAAATTTCTTTTCCCCTATGAACTATATCTAATTTATTTCAGCTTAATTTCAAAGCAAGTATAGTAAAATACTGTGCTTTCTCTTCTTCCTATTATAAGGGTTTTAATTTTGGAATTATGATTTATTTCCCTTTTTAATTTGAGAAAAAAAATCTTTCATTTCAGTTATAACTACTTCTGTCTACCAGAAATGTATACACCTACACAGCTAAAGTGCTACAGAGAGGGTTTAACAGCAAAAAGTAAAGAAGTTTAAATGCCAAATATTCAGAAATAAATTAAATGAAAGCATAAATCAATAGATAAAATCAAAATGACTTTTCTAATATAAGAAAAAAACATTCTATTTTTTAATCTAAATGGCCTCTTCAAGAGTGGCCATTTATTTCAGAAACAAGATAAAAAGCTAGTGTAGGACATCTCCCCCAAGTCCCAGGCAATCACTTCATTTTTCTTGCTTTTTGCTTATTTCCATACCTTTGTAAACTATTCCAAACACATCTCTAACCCTGGATCAACTTCCCTCTACTCAGCCACTGAGATGACACCTCTGTTCCCTCTGTCAAATCCCTCTTCAGCATATGCTACTTTTGCAAAATTCATCATGAGACACTTTCCATACATAAAAGCCCTAAGAATCAACTCAAGAACATGATGTGTCATTAATGCCTGATTAGCTAAGGTGATGTAATCAGAAGGATTTGAAGCAAGAGGATCTCAGTTCAAATCCCAGCTCTAGCTACATAGTATTCATGGCAAGTCAACTTGTATTCTCCAGGCCTCAGTTTCTTCACCTGTAAAAGGGAGGTCAAAGACAGGGGAGAAAAAAAACCTTAAACATAGGAAGATATTTATAGAGGCACTTTTTGCAATGATAAAGAACTGGAAATAAAATAGATGCCCATAGACTGAAGAATAGTTAATCAAGTTGTAGTAATATAAAAATAATGTGTTATAAGCCACATGTAAATTAAACAGATGTTAGATTAACCATGGAAGCTAGAACTTTCCTTTGTTCCACATATTTTTATGGACTTCCTTCTCAGGTCATCCTCAAGCTGTTGTCCATTTTTCTTCAGACCTAGAACATGACCGCAATGAACAAGGGCAAGGGTTCCAATAAATATTTATTTACTGACTGGCCGATGGACATTAATTATTCCAACCATAGGCACAAGAATTGGCCATGAACATTCCTGCCAAGTTTTCCCTTTTTCAAATTTTATTTCAAACTACTACAAAGACAATTTCATAACACAAATTTTTCAGAGCTCCAGACAATGGGCCAAACTTCTTTCAAGCAATACTGAAAACCACAAAATTCCTGAGCAATGAAAGAGGGATTGTCATAATGGAATTCAACCCATGGTACCATGTAAGGGAAGCTAGGTGGTATGGCAGATAGGGTGCTGGGCCGAAGTCAAAAAGCTTCATCTTCCTGGGTTCAAATCTGGTCTTAGACACTTACTAGTGGTGTGACCCTGGAAAAGTCACTTAACTTTGCCTCAATTTCCTCATCTGTAGAATGAGCTGGAGAAGGAAATGGTAAACCACTCTAGTATCTTTGCCAAGAAAACCCCAAATGGGGTCACAAAGAGGGAGATATGACCAAAAATGACTGAACAACATGAACAACAAGCACCACATAAGCCAGCTCCTGCTTTTTGTGCTGTCTTCCTCCACGTGCTCGTTAAAAGATTGGCTGGGGCAATAACTGGGTGTGCGTTGCATTACTAGACCTTTAGATGGAGGGTTTTAAACTGCATTATTCCATTCTTGCCACCACTCAGTTGCATCAAGGCATATATACTTAAAATCCCAAAATTAATTTTTTTAAAAAGTACCGATCCAGGTGGTAAGAACATTGGATTATTCTTGGAACAAAGGTTAAATCCAGTTGTGGACTGTTACGTGTTGCTTTAATTACACAAAAATTAAAATGTACCAAACTAGGGACTGTAGATTAATTGAACCTTCCAGAATCAAAAAGGCATTATAGCAACAATGCCACTGGCAACAATAACTTTACAATAGTAAAGCTAACATTTATATAGGGCTTTAAGGTTTGCAAAAAAGTTTACATATATTTTGTCATATAATCCTCAAAATAACCCTGAGAGGTTGGGTGTATTATCTTCACCTTACAAATGAAGAAACTGAGGCTGGAAGAATTTAAGTAGGTTGTTCAGCATCATACAGTAAGTGTGTGGTAGGATTTCATCTCAGATCTCCCTGGCTCTAGCACTGAATCCACTGTGCCACCTGCTTCCTGAAAATGGTTGTTTTATGTTGATTAGGATAAATTGTGATAGATGGTCAGATCTGGAGTTCAATTTATTAAATTAGATTATTTGATTTTTATTATTTATTCATAATAATTAAATTATTTAATAATAGCTCACAATATACAAATATATAAAAATAATAAATAAATTATTTAAATTTAATTATTTATTAAATTAGATTATTTAATCTAATTCTGTCATTTTGTAGATGAAAAAGCTGAGGTCCAGGAAGATTAAGTAATTTTTCTAAGGTCACATACCTTCCAAGCACAGACAGAGCTAGGATTCAGACTCAAGTTTTGTATCATCTATCCTATCCTTCTGTACTGCCCAGTACCAAACATCTTAGGTCAGTTTCCTTGCTTCTCGTAAATTAAAGCCAAGCCAGGGCCAGATTTAATAGATGAATATTGTGCATGGATGAGAGACTGAATTGAACTGAATTACATAACTTGGTCATGGACTAGCCTGTAAATGTGACTATATTTTGACATCTGGGTGAATTGCAAAGCCACTGGAGATGATAAAGAACTGGAAATAAAATAGATATCCATAGGTTGGAGAATATAAATATAGTAGTATTAATATAATAAATATAATATAGTAATATAAAAATAGTAGTAATATAATAGTAGTAATATAAAAATAATGTGTTATAAGAAATTAAGAATGTAATGGACACAATGGGAAGACTTATATGGAGTAAGTAGAACCAGGAAAACATCATATGCACAATGGTCCCAAAAATATAAATAGAAAGAACAGAAAGCTAAAATTGAATGGGTGGGAAAAAGGTGTACTGGGGACAGACTTAAAAGTAATCTGTGGGCATTGAGACTGAAGCAGCAAGTATACATATTATATGTTAATAGTAGTAGACTGCTGGACTTAGAGTCAGGAAGACCTGAATTTGGATCCTTCATCAAACATTTATCTAGTTATGTAACCCTGGCCAAGTCACCTTTTAGAGAGGTTAACAGAACCTTAGCAGAAGTAGGCTTCACTTGCCTTACTATAAAAAGAGGATAGTAACAGTACAGTTTCATAGATTGCTGTGATGTTCAAATGAATTAATATGTAAAAAGACTTTCAAACTTTAAAGAAGTATATTAATGCTAAAAGAACTATATAAATGCTAGGTGGTAGTACTAGTAGTAATAGATAACAGGTAATAGTCGTAGTAGTAGTGGTGGTGGTGGTGGTGGTGGTGGTGGTGGTGGTGGTAACCTGTGATACATGAATACAATAAAATGTTACTATACCCTAAGAACTTGTGAATGTCAATCATTCACAAAAGCACAGGAAGAGACTATTATTATATATTTCCAAAAATGTTTCAAGGAAAAATACAAACTTGACTCTCCATGAAGAACAATAGAAATTCAGGGAACTTTAGGGATTCTGATATCATAGAAAAAGAGATTTAAAGCTGGTAAACCCCTTAGAATCCATTAAGCCCAAATCCCTCATTTCACACAAGATAAGGAATCTGAGAACTAGAAGTGATATGATTTGCCTATCTAATCTTAAATAAGTAGTAAATGGAAAAATCAGATCTATCTAAACCATAGCTATTGGCTAATAATTCAAAAACCACTACGTTATCAGCATTAAGTGTACCATTGTATGCAAAACATTCTGATGAACTCTGTAAGGTGGTCTACTCAAAGAAAGCCCAAGGCAGCTGGGTAGTACCATGGACAGAGCACCAGGCCTGAAGTCACTCGTGGTAGCTTTATGAACCTGGGTAGATCACTTAACCTCTGTCTGCCTTAGTTTCCTCAACTGTAAAATGGGAAAATAATAGCACCTACCTCCCAAAGTTGCTGTGAGGATCAAATGAGATACTCTTTGTAAAGTGCTTAGCACTGTCCCTAAAGGTCCTTAATACGTGTTCGTTTTTTACCTTCCTTCCTTTTCAGAAGATAGCCAAGCAGGACATTATACAAACTACAAACCTCAGACTGAGTCTGCAGGAGGGTTGTGTGTGTGTGTGTGTGTGTGTGTGTGTGTGTGTGTGTGTACGTGTAAAACATTTATACATCCAGAATTACCAGTGCTTGAACTTTGAGTTCAAAATCAGAAAGATCCCTGAAAGTAAATCCACAAACTACAAAGCGTTCATTTGTCTTAACTTATTGCAAATTTTTGTAATTTTCTCTGACTTAACATAAAGACCATTTTCTTCCAATTGCTACTTTCTAATCTAATATTTGGAATGTTTCCTGTTACTCCCAGTCCTAACTCTTGAATTCGCCTATTTCTCTTGAAAGTGCCACCTACCTTCTGGTGCTATCATTCACCAACTCTTTCTCCCATGTTCCACATAACACGTCTCATCAGCCTCTACCTCCAGGATATCTTTCCCCTCCATTCTCTTCTCTACATTTGCATGGTCACCACCCTAGTTCAGTCCCATCACCTAGCCAAGCTGCAATAGCCTATAAATTTGTCTCACTGTCTCGTCTGTCCTCTGTTCATTCCATCCTTCACACAGCTGCCATAGTGATATTCTTACAGCACAGCTCCAACCATGGCCATCTTCTTAGTAAACTCCGGTGACTTTCTATTACCACTATTACTATTTCTTCTAAAGACCTTCACAAGTCGACTTTAACCTACTTTCTAGGTTTATTATACATCATTTTCTTGCACTTTCTGGTCCCATTCAAACTGACCTTTTCACCCCATGTCCTTTTATCCTTTTCTTTGAAAACAAGGTATGGCATGCCTGGAATACACTCCCTTCTCACTTCCACCCCTTTGAATCTCCAGGTTTTTTTCAAAGTTCAGCTCAAGTACCCTCTGCTACATGAGGTCCTTCCTCACCTTCCTGGTTGCTGGTGATTCACCCAACAAAACAAGTACAGAAAAGAAAAAGACATTTTATCTACTTTGTATATACTTATATATGCACAAGTTTTCTCTCCTTGTACAATGTAAACTCCCTGCGGGAAGGGACTGTTTCATTTTTCCCATTTTATCCTCAGGCCTTGACTTGATTGATTTCTCCTCTGAGTGAAGAAAGGGTTTACTGACTGACTTCTCCTTCCAGTGAAAATGAGATTTTTAGAAAGTCAGAATTCATTCTAAGTAAGCATGGTAAATAACTTGGTTAATCAAACCTTGGCAGGAAGGAAGGAATGGAGAGTGTGGGGGAGGGGGGTATTCAAACAAGAGATGTCACTATAAAGTATTAAGATTGACTTTCTTGCGTGGTTCACAAATTAGTTGTGATAGGTTTAATATGTCAGCATATACAAATTCCCGGTTGTACATTATCTCCACTTCCCCTCCCTTATTATAATTATTTTCATTACCATTAATAATAGCTAGCATTTATCTAGCAATTTAAGGTTTGCAAATCTCATTACATGTATTCTCCCATTTGATAACACTTTAAAGTCACCCTGTCCTACTACTCCTCTTCCCCATCTACTCCCCAACAAGTAGTCCTTAGTAGATGGCACATAGAACAGTCTTCCTCATCACCTCTATCTTTACCCTTTTAAGTATATCATAGAGATGCCAATCACATTCTTTCCCACTTTCCTTTTATTGTGACTTTTCCTTGTCTATTTTTTCATCAGTTCCCTTTCCAGCCATTTGATTATAAAATGTGCTATACTGACAATATGAAATTGATAGACTTCCAACTTTTAATGAACCTAAACATCTGAAAGATAGACATTATTTTGGCATTTTTTTTCCTTTTTTTTAATCCTGATGAAATGCATGACATAGTCAGTGTGTTGAACCCAATTAACTAGTCACAAATGCCTGCTTTCAAACCACAAGAAAATCCCTTTTATCAGTCTTGCCTCCTCCCAGTGTAGTGAAGTTGTGGTAATGGAACCCTATGAGCATGCCCTACTTCTTAAAACATACAGTTATTATTGTGGTTGGACTTTAAACCTAAAGTAAGTCATATTATGTAATATCACTACAATTTCAGAGCTTGTGCAACCTCTGCAAAATAGATAATTTACTGACTTGGTAGCCACTGATTATAACAATAAGGGCTCCTCTCCATTGTTTTTGGAAAAATTTCAAGGTTCTGATATATCAGTCCCAATATTGTTTTGCCATCACCATTTCTTCCTTAGCCTGTTTTCTTCAACATTGCTATAGAATGAAACCCAGGAAGTGTGATGTACCATTGTTGCCAGCTTGTCTGATCAAGACTCTAAGGTTAATGCCAGGGCTGTATAATTCATAGAGAACAGGTGAAGAAAGAACACCTTTCAGAATCCGATCCTAAATAATACAAACTGTAATATTTTGACTCAGGAACAACAGAGATGAGTACACATGCACACATCTACACATACTACTTTATTTTTTAAATAGAGGAAATAAATTTTTTATAAAAATGAAAAGCCTTGAGAAAGGGAGACAGCACAGTGCAGTAAGTAGAAAGAATGCTGGATATGAATGCAGTCACAAGACCCGAGTTCAAATTCTGGTTCTACTAAAGGCACCTATGTAACCTTGGGCAAGGCATTTGTTTGGATGGACTTTAATTTCTTCTTCTGTCAAATATAAGGGTTGAGCTAAATAATCTTTATGGTTTCTTCCAGTGTAAAATCTATAATTCTATATTAGCCCAGGAATAGAAAGCAGAAAAGCTCAATAATTATAAGGCATGAATTTTTATATGGTGATAGGAAAGTGGTTGAGAAAGCAGCCTGGAATTAACAAGATGATTACTTCAAGTCTGATACTGTACAACGTTTAAGACCTGTGTCACTGGCATATTATTATATTATTGGATATATGATTATATTATATATAATATACTATGCAAATTACTATATTCTTAAGATAATAGCACCAACAGAGTAAAATTAAAATTCCACTCAACTCCTCCTTTCATGCTTGCTTTCATTATAAAGGCTTAAACTGAACAACCACGAAACAAAGGCAGGACTCATTATTTAGCCAATATTTATCAAATTGAATATTGCTGGGGTGGGAAGAGTTCTGAAATTGGCCATTAACACAAAATCATCTCCCTTGTCCCTAGCTCTCTGCACCTGAATATTCCTCACCTTGCTTCCGGGTGTCACTTTGCTTCTTTCAATTTTAGCCATCAGTTTTCTCTCCTGTCTAGTCCCAGCCTTGGATAGGCTACAACTCAAAATAACTGAAAGGAAGACAAGTTGTTTCTATCACTCTTTTTCTTCAGATTCACCTTCTTAACTTAATAGAAGGATAATCTAGAACATGAGAAGGGGATTTTATAAGGGCATTCAGAATTGTCATGGACTGAAAGTTTCACAACTATTAGAGCCTAAGTTCCTCCAGGAACATGAGGAAAGTTAATTTAGTCATTTATTTCCTGGATAACCAGGTCTTACCCAGGCAAAAGGACAGTTCATGTCTGGAAAAATATGCTCTGTATCTTTTTTTCTCATATAAATTTTTCCATTTTAAAAACTTTAGATTGCTAGCACAAAAGCTTTGGTATCCTGGCTAATAATAGTAGCTAATTACTTCATAGCACTCTACAGCTTACAAAGCCCTCTTACCCACAGTTATCTCCTCTGGTCCTCACACAGCCCTGTCAGATAGTTATCTCCATTTTGAAGTCAAGGAAACTGAGGTTTAGAGAAGTGAGGGCTAGTAATTGGTTTCATTTTAGAAAAAAAAATTATAGTAGAAGTTGTTTTCTCTTGCAAACAAACAACAACCGTTTTATCCCAATGCATTAATATAACTAATACTACTATGGCAATGGGTATATATACATGATGACATACATGCAAAACATTTTAATATTTTGCTCTAAAAACTGGGAATAATCGATTGATACTTCTTGAAAAAAACAGTTTCCTTGATTTTTTAAGGTTCTAAACCATAACTGGGGGAGGGGGGAATCCAGACTTTCTACACCAAACTAAATGTATTGGCAATGCATTTTCCAACTGGTTTCTCCTTTGATTAAGAACTTGAATATGCTGTTCAAAATGGCAGATTTTAACAGGGCTGGGCAAGAAATTATTTCCTCTGTTTCAGCATTTAACATGCAATGATTTTTTGCTGCTTAATGTGCTGTTTCATTCTCTCTTGCCTCAAGGAAAACACACCCAAGTATTATTTGTACATTTCTCAAACGTCCCAGACAGGTTTTAAAACCCTCCCCACTAAACTCCTTAAGTCACAAAAAGCTTCCCGGTTTTTAGTTATGCCCTAGGCTTCAGCATACCTGATGATGATCATTTGCACATATGAAAAGAGAAATGCAGCTGATGGGGAGAAAGTGTGTGATCTGGATAATGTGGTTAGGAGAGGAGATGATGCATTCTACAATAAATTTGTAAATAAAAAAAAAGGGGGGGGGCGGAGGGGAGGGAAGCTCCCTGGCGTCAGGAACCAACCGGAAACAGTTACCTGGCAACTTACTTTTCCCCAGTAAAGAGCGTACTAACAGGGTTTTGAGATACAGAAAAAATAATCACCACTTTCCTTACTATCAAGAGTTTCCACTTTGTGAGAGTAAGAAGTAGGCCAGTGGTTCTCAAAGTGTTTGTTCTCCAGGGAACAAGAGGACCCCCGAAATTCTTTGGAGGATCTTGGAAGTCAAACTATTTTCATGACAATAATAAGTGTTTAAATTTCTAAAACAGGAAGTATTGATAGATTATAACCCACATAAGCAAAAGCTGGGGGACGGGGGAGAGGAGCTCAATAATTTCAAGAGGGCAAAAGGGCCTTCAGATCAAAAAAATTTTAAACCCGTGAAGCAGCCTATGAGGACAGGAGCAGAAGAGTATTCTTTTTGAAATTCGAATCATAAAACCAGAAAAGGAGCTAAGAAAGCACCGGCAGGAACCCATAAGCCTCCAAGAAATGCATTCCAAGAGTTAACTCCGAACATTTCTCAGGAGCTCCCTTACTGTAAAGGGCACGCTTCGCAAAAGATAAAGGATCTGGTTAATAAAGTATCCCCTTCGCCCTTGCACCTGCCCCCTAGCCCGGGACCTTCATGCCATCCCGTAGGAGCCCAGAGTGCCAACTGGTTCCCAGTTAAAAGATGCTCTAAGAGCAGCGGCCGCTGGATATCCCGGCGCAGGGAAGGAGGGCACAGATGCTTGGTTTACCTGCAGCGTCCAGCAGAGCCAAAGGACCAGGCACCGGAGGAGGAGGAGGATGCATCCTCCACCTGGGCTCCAGCCTGTGGCGCGGGGTGCTCGGGCCCCGGGGCCGACAGGTCAGCGCGCTCCGGGGCGGCTGTCCTGAGCTGGGCTGCCCGGACCTGTGGCCGCCCGGGACTGTCCCTCCTGGGGCTGGGAGGGAGGGCTCTCCCCGCTCGCCCCCCGGGCGCCGCCGCTTCGCCTCCGCCGCCTCCTGCGGCTGCCTTTATCCCCTGCTCAGTCCCCGGGCTCTCTTCCCCTCCCTTCTCCGTCCCTCCCCTCCCCACCTCTCGCAGCTGCTGCTGCAGAAAGCCCTAGGGAGGAGGGAAGGCAAGGGAAGGAAGGAAACGTGAGTCTGTGGTGTGGTCCCAGCGTGGGGAGTATACCCTGCCCAGCCATCCTCTACCGCACACCCACTTCCCTTCCCGTTCACTCAGCTCTCCACCCCCGAAGGGGAGCCCGGTTCTGCTCCCCTCCGCGTGTGTTTGGGATCCAGGGAGAACCTAAGGAAAGAGGGGAGTAAGTCTCCTCTGATGGCTGTGGGGACTGAACTTAATTGCAGGGGTTGCACCCATCACGCGGAGTGAGGCCGAGCCGCGCTCACATAACTTGCCACCGAGTTACAAGCATCCAGTGCCAGCCACAGCAAGACCCTCCAGGCCTCCAGGAGATCCAGGCCATGGTGGTTTATGCAGGGCAATGTGAAAGACTGTCTCCCAGAGTAAAATCACTCCGTGATTTGATGGAGGAAAAGGAAAAGTAAGGGAAATGCGGAAAGAAAGGACGATGGAAAATGTGTGGTAGCCACAGCAAAAGATTATGAAAGGTGGCATGACCTGCTAGCTAGTAATCTAACCTGTGACATACACTAGCCCTATTAACTGTGAGCAAATAACTTAAATCCTTCCCCAGCCTCAGCATACAATGGGAATAACAGTACCCATTTTAGTGGTAGTTCCCTTAAGTCAGCTAGGTGGCGCAGTGGAAAGAGCCACGGGCCTGGAGTCAGATAGACTTCATCTTTGTGAGTTCAAATCTGGCCTCAGCTACTTACCGTGTTTGCCTCAGTTTCCTCATCTGTAAAATGATCTGGAAATGGCAAACCACGCCAATATCTCTTGCCAAGAAAACCCCAAAAGGAGTCAGAAAGAATTGAACATCATCAGTACCTACCTTGCAATTACAACGTGGTTGTGAAAAACAAAGGAAATTATGTACTTTGCAAACTTTAAAGTAAGTTGAGTCATCTTTAAAAGTATAAATAGAGGTGAGGAACCACCCTTTTGTCCAGGGAGTGTTGAAAAGGTTATTCCTCTTGGAGTCAGAAAACTTGAATTTCAGTTTCAGTTTGTGTACTTACTTAGATGTGTGATTTTGAGCAACTCACTTGTGCTCAGTCTTAATATCCTCCTTTTAAAAATGAGAATAGAATGTAAAGTCTTTGAGATCAGGGAACATCTGGCTTTTGTATTTGCACAGTGCCTGGCACATAGTAGGTGCTTAAATGCTTTTTGTTTGAGTACCTACCTCACAGGAAAGTTTTGAGGAAACGATTTTGTAAATTAAGTGCTGAAAATGTAAATTATTAATAAAAATATTAATTTAGAGAAACAGTTAAACAAAATTTTCAGAATTTCATTTCCTTGCAGCAGAAGTACATCAGGCAGCTGAAATGTCCATTGAAAAGCTAAGTTTTCATCAGTCTATTAAGGGAAACTCTCCTTAATTGTTAGGAGAAAACATCTCTTCTTAGAGAGTAGGGCATTCTTTGAACAAGGAAGAACTAACTACACCTACTTAAGGGGTGGAAGGAAACTGATAAAGACTTCAAGTGGTTCTTTTAGTTTTTTCACTCTATATTATAGCCAAGGCATCAGGAATCTTTCATTATCCAAACCAAGGATTCTTAAAGACTGTGAGGTTTAACAGATGATAAATAGATAGATAGATAGATAGATAGATAGATAGATAGATAGATAGATAGATAGATAGATAGATAGATAGGCAGATAGATAGGTAGATAGACAGATAGGTAGATAACTGCTTTTCAATATAATTAGTTTCCTTGGTAATCCTTGTAATTTATTTTACACATTTAAAAACATGATTCTGAGAAGGGACCTATGACATGAAAAAAAAAAGTTAAGAACCCCTGATCTAAACTAACTTAAATCCTTCTTTGTCCTGATCATATGAAAAAGAAGAATCAGAAAGTTCTCAGGTTAAAAGAAATTCTTCCCCTCCCATTTCTCCATCACCAATCAAGCGTTTTTCAACCAGACTTCGAGGAACATCATCCATCTTCAAAGCTTTGATCTCCATTTAGTACAGCAGTATCTATCTATATGTACATGATTATATATGTGTATGTATATGTGTATATATACTATATATGTATTTATACATATATATGTATTGCATGTTTATACATATATGTATGTATATATAGACATATAAATTATGGTCCAAGATTTTTTCCAGGTATTTCTTATATTCCCATCTTTCAGATTATTGAGAATCAATTTCTAATTGCCCTCAAACTTATATAACTTCCATTATAACAGTTCTGTCTGTACTTAGTCTAGCTTTTCTTCCCACCTTTGTTTTCCTTAGGGTCATTTCTACTTTCTTTTTTAGCAATTGAATTAAGGATCATGATATTAGAGTCCAGATATGGTAGCTCCATTGTCATAGATGAAAGAATTTGCTATAGAAATCTTTTCAAGTAGTTTCCATTTTTTCATCTGTTTGAGCCTTTTTTCTACATTTATTTTATTTTACATATAAACTCTTTTTTGCCAGAATTGCATCTGCAGCAAACAATTATAGAAGCCATTCACTCAGACCCAGCGTGGTTCCTACGATGTTTGGACTCTAAACATATACATACTTTTTTTAAAATTACAACATCTCAACAATATGGAACAAAACAGTAGTCATACACAAATTGGATGAGACAACTCGTAATTATGAAGTGCTGAAGGCTTGCAAATCATAGTATGCATTTCTTATTTGATCCCCACCACAAAACTGGAAGAAGGTTGGTACTCTATCTCTCTTTTATACAGGAGGAAACAAATTAAGAGGCTAAGTGACTTTGCTTCTTCAGGAAACATAGCTAGTATTGGAGTCAAGATTTACACCCAGGTCTTATAGATTCTAAGACCAGTAATTTGATTCATAATGGACACTTTATTTTACTCTATAACCTTGAGTATACAATTACTACACAAATAGAAATGCAAAAGATAGCAATTTAAAATATATTCCATACATATTTATTACTGAACTCATCAATTCAATCTATGGAAACAACAGAGCAGGAAGAAACTTTTAATAATCAATCTCTTTTAAATATCTGCACCTTAGCAAACAATTTCCAAAAATGTAGGAAAGGGGCATCTACTTCTTATCAAAGGTGATGCGCCTGATACAGAACAAATGCGAGCATAATTGTGCCAGAAGTTCTTTATAAACCAGATTAGTCATTCTCTAGTCTCTCCTCTTGAGTTGTACCTATTCTTAATGACAGTTTTCATCTGAATCCATTAAGGAACAAGACACTATTGCTTCTGCATCCTGAAAGCCTAATGTGTGAACTGAACTTCCACCTCAGTGGCAAGATGAGCTCAAAAGCACCTTCTTTCTAGCTTACTCTTCAGATGACTTCAAATTGATTTGGCTTAGGTTCATCTTCCATCAACTTTTCTGTAAACTTATTTTTTTCTTCACCAAATCTTACTGTTTTATGAGGCAATATTTCTCACTATCATCCTTTTTAAGATTTTATAAACAAGTTTATAATCTACCACTTCCCTTAGCTACCATATTTCTCCAGTTGACAGAGAGAGCAAATATTTGCTAGTTGAGTAGAGTCTTTACTGTGGCAACTGATATACATTGGCTCAACTTCCTTAGGAAATTATAGAAGGTTAACTATGTTGATGTCTGTTCCTTTATCCAATTCCAATTTTCACCTTCAATATCTCACTTAAATAAGTTAGGTTGGAGCTGGCTCAACTGTGTACCATAGCTTAATTTTCATTTTCATTTTTCTTCTCATTTGATGTTTATTTTAATTATTAGTCTAATTAAAGTCAGTGACAGACTATTCATAGACACCTGATTTGGAAATAATTTCAGTTCTGTGCCCAATCGTTTTCTGTCAAAATACAAGCTGTTACACTTTTTGCAATGCTACTTAGTGCTCATCATGTCTAATGCCTCCCAGTGTCTTTTCTTGAAGACATCATTGATCAGTACAGTAATTTGTTTTGCTTGCCTGCATATAATTTGTAAAAAAAAAAAAAAAAAAGTTTCCTTTTCCTTTTTTTTCTTTCTTAATGATGAGTGGGGATAGAAAAAAAATAAATGTTCATTGAAAACTTGTAGGGGGGTTCTTGTGAAAAGAAAAAAGTTTCCTTTTCCTTTTTTTCTTTCTTTTTTTTTCATCTTAATGATGAGTGGGGATAGAGAAAAAATAAATGTTCATTGAAAACTTGTAGGGGGGGGTCTTGTGATATATACAGGAATTCTTCATAGTCTAACAGACTTTTCTTGTTTCTTACCATTGAACCATATTTTTCAACATACCTTTCATTATCCTTCCCTGTTAATGTTTTCATTTAAATCACTGTTTATCAAAGCATATATTGATTGCATTTGGAGGGTCACATCTTATTTAAGAATTCTTCTCCTCATTCTCTGTTACAGATTTTGGCACATAAACCACAACCTTCTTCATGGTGGCCTTTGTACAAATGCCAATCACTGCAACACAGGATGATCAAATATCCTGTAAAATTATTTCTTGTTGCCTTTGGATATACCATAAAAGCAACTCAACTAACTCCAAAGAGAATCTTGTGAAATTTACTCCCGTTCAATTCAGCTTCCTCTTGTCTCTGGTTTCATTTATAGCACAAATTATCAGACTGAATATGATTTAGTTCCTCCAGTTCCTCCTCCAATATGACTACAAGTGGATCCGTAAACAAGATTTTCATATTTAGAAAACCAACAGTTAGTGCTTATAAATGTTCTAAAAACTGTGTGATCCTTAGCACTCTCTACCCCTTTCTTCATCATCCTGTCCCTGTCACTGTAGAAGTGTCACAAGACTACACAGAACAGAGAACCATTTTTTTAACATCTTTCATGGGTTCCCATAACCACATCATTAAGTGACTAGTCTAATGGCAATGAGTTTCTCTGATCTTAGCTAGGTTGACCCTCAGAAAGTAGATTTAGTCTGAATCTAGGACCATACCCAAAGTATTTCCAGAAGTGCAGAATTTGGGGTCTGCTGATACAGCTACTAAGTACACTTCTGTGACATAATAAAGAACCAAAGTGGGACTTGGTTGAGTACTATAAGAGATGGCAAATAATGAAGGAGGAAGAGGAGGAGGAGGAAGAAGAAGATGATGATGGAGAAGAAGGAGGAGAAGAAAAGAGAAAGAGAACAACTCATATTTATGTAGTTCTTTACTATTTACATAGTATTTTTGCTTTCATTGTTGTGTCATGCATTCTTGTTTTAATGAGATAGAATAATTTGCAACATAGGCAATGAAAGTATCATTATTCCCATTTTACAAATGAGGAACCTCTGGGTAGAGAAGGTAAGTGACTTGTCTAAGGTCACATTACTGTAAGTCACAGCACAGGACTGTCCCCATCCTCCTCCTACTATCTTGATGCTTTGAAAGAGTAAATACCAAGTGGAGACAGGGAAATAAAGAGAAAGAGCAATAACTTGCTCTAGGTATAGAAAGTCACTGTCCCCAACTCTAAATTCTAGTTCTAGGATGCTTGTTTATCCTTCTATAATTCCTGTCTAATTCTAAGTCCAATTTTATAAAGATGTACTATGCAGGAAAGGGAGAATTGAAGAAAAGGAAGTGCTGACCCTTTCAGGACAGGATCTGTGATTTCAATGTTTTCAGAAATTCTCAGATGAAGAGACTCATCTACCAATACAAGTAACCATCTTCTCTGTAGTGTGTATGGTAATATCAAACTCAAATACAAAGGGATCCCTCAGGGTCATATATTGACTTAGAACACTACAAATTAACATTATCTGTGTTTTATTGTATTTTTATTTATTTTGTTAAGCATTTATCCTGAATTTCATTAAAGAGAATGAAAATAATGAGACAATATAGCAAAATCTATGGCATACAGCTTAGGCAGTAATCAGAGGAAATTTATATCTCTAAATACTTATATCAATAAGATAAAGAATGGATCACTATATTGGGTATGCAATTAAAAAAACTAGAAAAAGAGCAAACTAAAATTTCCCAATTGAACACTAAATTGGAAATCCTAAAAATTAAAGGTGAGATTAATAAAATTGAGTGTAACACAACCATTGAATTAATAAAGAAAACTACAAGTTGGTTTTATGAAAATCCTAATCACATTTTAATCTGGTTGGGTACTCATGGGCACTCACTGGAAAGAATTTGATACCTCTGATCTAGAAGTGTAGAAACTTACCTGAGGTCATGATCATACTGGTAGCATATGTCAGAGACAAAACTTAAACCCAAATCTTGCAGACTCCAGGGTCACTTTTCTATCCACTAAGCCATGTTTGTCTCTGCTTCCATCTTGAAGTATTAAAATATTTAAAAATAATGGTGTTGAAAGCATGACAAATAGTCTACTGATTGTTCATTAGTCTTCTAAATAACCCACTCTGCTGCTCTCTTACAGGACTCTCCTTACTCAAAGAATATCCTTTCCTCTTTAGAAAGGGGGCTATTTGTTGTGAAAGTTTCTGTCTTTTCTCTAGGTCCTTTCTGAAGCCACATTGGCTCTCAGGTATATGACCATCTTCCAGATGAAGGATCAGCTGTTAAGAGGACTCTAGCAAGAATCTTGCCAGTAATAACTAAGAGAAAGATGACCCTGTGATTGTCACAGGGCAATCTATTCCCTTTATCTTTTCAGAGATGAACAACAGAGGCATCCATGAACTTCTGGGGAATAACCTCCTCTTGCCATATAACCTGGAAAATGTCAGTCAGCTTCTGTATGAGCAATGGTTCCCCTACCTTGTAAATCTCAGGTGGAATAGAATCAGCACCAGGTACTTTGCCACATGAAAGGAGCCTAATGGCCCTCAAAACCTCTTCTTCAGTTGGAAGTTCAACTGAGGAGGGATTGACTTCAACCTGAGGTAAGTGGTCAGTGGCCTCAGCATTGACTGATGATGGTCTGTTGAGAACACTATGGAAGTGTTCAGCCCATCTCTCTAGGATCATATCCTTATCACTCATCAATATGGCTCCAGCATCACTAAGTAGTTGTGATATACCATGGGTTTTTGGTCCATAAATAGCTTTCAGGGAATCATAAAAGCATCTGGATTGTTACTATCAGCATAAAACTGAATTTCATCTGCCTTCTTACTGAACCAGGAATCCTGCGTCTCTCTAAGCTTTGCTTTTATTTTACTTTAGATGGAATTAAATGCTGCCTTCTTAGAGATGGGTGAAATATCCTGCTGCTAAATCCTGTGGAGTTCTCATTTTTCATTTTTCATTTTTCATTTCCCCATCATTTTCATCAAACTAATTTTGGTGTTTGCAAGTACTCTAACCAGAAGCAAATGCAGTGCTGTACACCAAATCTCTGAACACTTTCCGCTCCTTTTCTGCTCCACTGTTGCCAACTGTGTGTTGGCATTAAACAGTCTATATGGTGTTTACTGCCTGACAACTCCAGGAGAAATGCCAGGAGCAGAGTAGAGGTCAGTCTGTACACAACGTTTGTAGATCTGACCAAGGCCTTTGACACTGTTAATTATGAGGGCTTATGGAACATTATGTCAAAATTTGATTGCCCAGAGAAGTTTACCAGTATTGTACATCAACTTCATGATGGCATATTTGCCTGGGTTCCAGATGATGGACAAAGCTCTTGTGCCTTCCCTGTCACCAATGGAGAGAAACAAGGCTGTGTGCTTGCTCCCATGCTTTTTAGCATCATGTTTTCAGCCATGTTGTCAAATGCTTTCAATGAAGATGAACACAATATCAAGGTCAGCTACCATACTGATAGCAAATTCTTCTATTTGAAAAGGCTACAAGCCAAGACCAAAGTGGAGGGAGTGTTGGTGCATGATTTCCTATTTGCAGATGATTGTGCACTCAGTGCAGCCTCTGAAACTGAGATGCAACAAAGTATGGATCAATCTTCTGCTGACTGTGCTAATTTTGACCTAATAATTAGCACCAAGAAAACACAGGTGCTCCATCAGCCACCACCACACCATCCATACTTGGAACCATCAGTTACAACAAATGGAGAAGTTTTGAATACTGTGGATAAGTTCACTTACCTTGGTAGTGTACTTTCCAGGAATGTACACATTGATGATGAGGTTGACACATGCATTGCCAGAGCTAGCTCAGTGTTTGGTAAGCTCCAAAGAAAAGTATGGGAGAGAAGAAGTATTAAACTGACTACCAAACACAGGTCCACAGACCTGTTGTATGCTTGTGAAACATGGACAGGTCTACCAGCTCCATGCTAGGAAACTGAATCATTTCCATTTGAAGTGTCTTACGAAGCTTCTGAAGATCGCCTAGCAGGATAAGGCACTGAGGTACTTACTCGAACTAAACTGCCAAGCATTCAAACTATGCTTCAGAGAGCACAACTCCAATGGGCTGGTCATGTTGTTTGAATGCAAAACATACACTTGTCAAAAAGGCTCTTTTATAGAGACCTCACATGGGGCAAGTGATCACATGATGGTCAGAAGAAGCAATACAAGCACACTCAAGAATTTTGGAATTGATTATGTGACATGGGAGACACTGGCACAGGACCACTCAGCCTGGAGTGTCCACATCAGAAAGGGTGCTGTATTGTATGAGCAAAGCAAAATTGAAACAGCTCAACGGAAATGTGGGATGCACAGATTTGGGGTATTCACCCCAAATGTTCATGCGGACTACCTGTGCCCAATCTGTGATAGAGCTTTCCGAGCTCATGTTGGTCTGATCAGCTACAGTCGGACACACCATGGTGATGTCATTTTGGTGTTCTTGGAGAATGACGGACAGTAACTAACAACCAAAAAGTCTTTTCTCTGCAAACTGGAAGCCAGAAGACCAGTATCTCCCTTCTTCTAAGTTCTCACCAACTCCTTCTCATTCAGGTGAGGAGCACTGAGTAATAAACCTCCCTTAATGAAGAATGCCTTAAACAAATGACCCTGGAGCCAAGGATTACAAGCCATTTCAGGAATGGTGAATAATTCAGAAAAGTTTTTGAATAAAATGCTCCCAATGCCACTTCTAGTTCTATAATCCTCTGAAACTGAAGAAAAAGTCTCCTGGGGATCTTCAAGAACAGAATGCTTTTCCCTTTGTGATACTTTTGAGATCTTAGTAAGGTCAGTGAAAAAACTGGGAACAATAGTTAAACAATTTCCTTTTACTTAAAACAGCATCGCTCAAGCCTATTTAACAGCTCTTGCCAAACTTTCAGATAATAGTGCTGTCACAGTTGTCTGCCATGGAAAAAAATTATATTCCAGAGGATGAATCATATATCCTTTCCTTAAAATAAAAGAAAAAGAAATGCAAAGGGGTGAGGAATAGGAAAGAAAATACAGTATAAATACTTGGAACATGAAAGTATTTTTATTTTTTTATTTCTGGAATAGAGTGATACTTTACTCAAGCTAGTTAATTAGTGAGAAACATGACGATGTAGATCGAGAGCTGCCCTTGGAAACAAGAAGATCTTGATTCATGTCCCACCTCAAATTGGCATAGCAAATTGGCTATGTGGCCCACAGTGAGTCACGTAATCTCATAGTCAGTCAATAAGCATTGATTAATCTCCTACTGAGTTCCAGGCACTGTGTTAAGGCCTGAGAACACAAAAATGAAATAAAACACAATCCCTACTACTAAGGGAGATAAGATGTATACACAAACAAACAGTATAGTTTTAAGAAGAATGTGGAGAGGTTCAGACAAAGACCATGAGAAATAGGAATTAGGAGAGATAATTTTCAACTAAAGAGATCAAGGAAGACACCTATTTGACCGTCACTCCTCTCTCTTTCTATAGGATGTTCTAAAGCTTGCTATAGATTACAAAGAAAGGCAAAAGACAGTTTCTACTCTCAAGAAGCTAACAATATGATAGTAGGGAGGTGAGGGAACACAATACGCAAACAACTTTACAAAAATGTATACTGTGAACGAAATGTATACGTATCTATGTGCATATATACTACAAACACATACCTGGGATAAATTGAAGATAATTAATAGAGGGAAAGTCTTATCATTAAGAGGGACCAAGAAAAACTTTACCATAATGCTTCCAAGCAATTCTCTCAGATTTATAGGGTTGCAGAGCAGGTATAGATTTGCATTGGTAGAGGGAGTTTCCTCAAAGGAAGTTCCTAGATCATTAAAATCACATCTCAGGAGAGAAATTAATAAACATCATTGGGTGCTTAAGTCTCATCTATATACTGAAGAAATTTGAGAATGAAAGACCTAGGAAAACAGAAAACAAATGTTGTTGAATTGTTTCAGTTGTGTCTGACACTGTGATCCTATTTGGGATTTTCTTGGCAAAGATACTGGAGTGGTTCTCCATTTCCCACTCTACCTCATTTTACAGAAAAGGAACTGAGGCAAACAGGGTACAGTGACTTACCCAGGGTCACACTGCTAGAAAGTGTCTGAACTCATGAAGATAAGTCTTCCTGATTCCAAGTCCAGTGCTCTATCCACTGCCCTACCTAGTTGACCTAATAAGTTACTTTAAAAGACATATAACAAAATTACATATGATTCCTTCATTGCTAGAAAATTGGAATTATAGTTTTAGAGTTAGAAGGAACTGAGGGGCAGAGCCAAGACGGTGGAGAAGAAGAACAGACCTGCTCTAGCTCTCCTCCCATAGCCCATAAAATACCTGTAAAAAATGACTCTAAACAAATTCTAGAGGAGCAGAAGCCACAAAACAACAGAGTAAAAGAGAGTGCCAGCCCAAAACAACCTGGAAGGCCGACAGGAAAGGTCCATGGTACCCAGTTCAGAGCAGAGAGCATCCCAGCCTTGGCTGTGCTGCACAGCAGGGACAAGACTGGAGCAGGCCTCAGGGTGCAGAATCATGGGTAGCATCTGTGGTTCCCAGATTTCTCAACCCACAAATGCCAAAGACAGCTTCAAAGGTCAGTGAGAAAGCTCTCACCCAAGTGAGAAGGGAGCAGGGTCCAGTCCAAGCCCCAGGGTGCAGCACAGCATTCATTTTTGGAGCCCTAGGCCTAAAGACACTGGGGGAATCAAGCAGCTGAACTGGATCGCAACCCTGAGTGGCAGCCCTGGGGTGAGAAAGAGCACTGGTGTGGTAGAGCTGGTGGAGGCTCTGGAGAGGGAATTCTGCTTGCAGATCCTGGGCAAAAAAGCTTGTGGTTGTTTTCAGACAAGAGCACAGCCATGAGGGAAGTAAACCTCTCTCCTTTGATTGTGCCACCATGGAGGAACTGAGAACTTACAAGTCTCTAAAGTATACCCTCCACTTGACAAAGGACTCAAAAGTCAAGTAACAGGCTGGGAAAATGCCCAAAGAAAGGGGGAAAAAAATAAGAATATAGAAGGTTACTTTCCTGGTGAACAAGTATTTTCTTCCATCCCTTTGGATGAGGAAGAACAATGCATACCATCAAAGGAAGACATCAAAGTCAAGGTTTCTGCATCCAAAATCTCCAAAAAAAAAAAATATGCAATGGTCTCAGGTCATGGAAGAGCTCAAAAAGGATTTTGAAAATCAAGTAAGACAGGTAGAAAAAAAATTGGGAAGAGAAATGAGAGTGATGCAAGAAAATCATGAAAAACGAGTCAACAGTTTGCTAAATGAGACCAAAAAAATGCTAAAGAAAATAACACCTTAAAGAGGTCCAAAAAGCCAATGAGGAGAAGAATGTTTTTTAAAAAAAGCAGAGTTAGTCAAATGGAAAAGGAGGTTCAAAAGCTCACTGAAGAAAATAGTTCTTTAAAAATTAGAATGGAGAAATTAGACACTAATGACTTTATGAGAAACCAAGAAATTACGAAACAAAACCAAAAGAATGAAAACATAACAGACAATGTGAAATATCTCATTGGAAAAACAACTGACCTAGAAAATAGAACCAGGTGAGAGAATTTAAAACTTATGGAACTACCTGAAAGCCATGATCAAGAAAAGAGCCTAGACATCATCTTTCATGAAATTATCAAGGAAAATTGCCCTGATATTCTAGAACCAGAGGGTAAAATAAATATTGAAAGAATTCACTGATCACCTCCTGAAAGAGATCTGAAAAGAGTTAGAAGGAACTTTAGAAATCTTTTAGGTTAATTCCTTCATTTTATATTTAGAAACACAAGGAGGAGAAATGACTTGTCTAAATACACAAAGGTAGCAAATATCAGAGTTTAGATTGGAACTTCGATCTTTTGATTATATCCGGAATGGGGAACCTGTGACCTCTAGGTCCTCAAGTGAGGTCTTTGGATTTAGTCAAAAGGCCACACTTGAGGACCAAAAGTGCCACATGTGACCTTGAGACCACAGGTTCCCCATGACTGCTCTATATCAATCCATATGTATTTATTAAGCACCTACAGTGTGTCTGTAGCGCACTGTGTGAAGCATTAGGGATACAAAGACAAAAAGTCAAAATCTCTGCCCTCAAGGACATTACATTCTAATGGAGGAACTAGCATGCATGTACGTAAGTACATCCATGATATGAAATAAACACAGGGTAGTTTTGAGAGGGACAGGAGGAGTGGCTGGGATTCAAGAAAGACTTCATTTAGAAGACGAGGCATTAACTTTGTCTGGAAGGAAACCAGAGATTCCAGGAGGCAGAGATGAGAATGTAGTGCTTTCCACTACACTGAATGAAGAGACATTATGAACATTCATATTTATGGAATAGAACTCTTTTCCAGTATTGAGGAGAAATGAAGAGACATGCCGAATTTGCAGTCTAGTTCTCAAACATGTTAATTTATCCATCTGTGACACATTTGCCAATGACACTCTGAGCCAATGTTCACAGGCTTGGAGAATGTACCCTCATCAATGACTGCCACTTGACTCTACTTCTGCCCCCATCGTGGTGTTGCCAAAGAGAAAGTCAACACCAGCTGGAGGAAGGAGAGGAAAGAGGGCAATAGCTAGCTGGGAGTGGGGAAGTCACTGTTCTCAAAGGTGGAGGGAGGAGAAGAAGAGAGAAAGAAGCTCTATTAAGCTCAAACTGGCTATTATATGGTCTCCAACACCTTGGGAGGCACTAGGGGGACACTGGGATCATTATGGACTAAAAATTACAGTAGAGACAAAGCAGATTTTTGAGGACTATCACCAGACATCTTTTTTTCCACGGGGCCAGTTGCATTGATTCAAAGTATATTCCATAAAGGGATCTGTCTGTGTTTGTCCTTCGTTTTCGAAGAAGACCATGACATCAGAGAAATGATGACTTGACTTGCATTTGACTTTGTTTTGTTGCCGTGCAACTCACCAGCCTCACTTTCCCCTCCTGAGTCATTGGGATCCAGTGACCAGATATTCATCAGGATGACTGGAGATGGCTCAGGATGAAATGGGAGACCTTGGCCTATTCAGGTACTCACTTAGAGTGAGGTAATATCCATTCAGTGAATAGTCCTCTTTAAGAAGTAATCAGGGAATGGCTCTTTTAATGAGCAAAAGAAAAAAATAAGTAAATCAAGTCAGGAGGGAAAGAACTCTAATGTTATAGTCTTCAAAAATGAAGGACAAACACAGACTTGTGAGTAGACTGTGTTGCCTGAATGGCGATCCAGCTGGCTGGGTAACTCAGCTCATCTGCTCCCTTCTGTACCCCCCTTCTTCTCTCCAGAGGAAAGTAAATTTGGATGGCCAGAGAACACCAAGTTAACTTGGGATTTACAGGACAGATTCTTTTCTTTCTTTCTTTCTTTTTCTCTTTCTTCCTTTCTTTCTGTCTGTCTGTCTTTTCTTCCTTCCTTTCTTCCTTCCTTCCCTCCCTCCCTCTTTCTTTCTTATCTTTCCCAAAATCTTAAACTCACTGCACTCCACTGCAACCTTGGTTCTGAACACAAAGCATGCGCACTTTGCACTGAGCATTCCCTCAGGCTACACAATGCCAACAGACGCTACCTAAACGGGAAAGGGGTCACAAGTAGAAAAATTTTAAGAAGCCCTGGCTTAGAGGATACAATGACAGTTCGGAAGACTTCTTGCCTTTGATTCACAATGTTACCTCAGACAAGTCATTTAATTTTTAACTGCCCCGACTGACTCTCCAAGTCTATAAATTGCAAGGCAAATATCATCTGCAATGGAAAAAGAATTTCCTTATGAAGTGTTCCATACACAAATGAAATCATATCTGGACAAAAAAAAAGGCTACTTAATTGATATTACTGTTTGATAGGTTGTTGGCCTGGGAACTTAATTATCATTTATAATAGCACTTCTGTGAGACAAGGCATTCCCGTTTCAACCAGTTAAGTTACAAATAACTTATATAACCCAGTGATAAGTGGGGACCTGCTCCCATCTCACCAAAAAAGTTAGCCAAAATTTGTAACTTGGTTATTTTGGTGAAGGTTTTTTCTCTCTTTTATTCTAGTCACAAGAGATGGTTGGGGGAGGGAGGTCATTAGGGGAGAATTACATAATTATATTGGGAAATCTTGATATAAAGTAAAAATATTCAACAAAATTTTATTTTAAAATAAAAAAGTATTTGAAAAAAGCTAGCTAAAGAATTAGTGGAAGATAGAGTGGGTGAGAACAGGCAACTCAGTGATGCAGTGGATGGAGTACCAAACCTGGAGTCAGGAAGACCCATCTTCCTGAGTTCCAATCTGATCTCAGACACTTACTAGCTGTATGAACCTGGCCAAGTCACTTAACCATGTTGGCCTCATCTATAAAATTAGCTGGAGAAGGAAATGGTAAACCACTATAGGACCTTTGCTAAGAAAACCTCAAATGGGCAAAATGCCTTCCACATCCAGAGAAAGAACTATGGAATTCTATCGTAGAACATAGCAGATCACTTTTTTTGTATTATGTTTTGGTTTGTTTTATGATTTCTCCCATTCATTTTAATTCTTCTATACAACATGACTAAGGTAAAAATGTATTTAATAAGAATGTATGTGTAGAATCTATATAAAATTGTATGCCATCTCAGGGAGAGAGTGGGGAGGTAGGGGGGAAAGAGGGGAAGGGAGGAGAAAGAAATCTAAGATGTATAGAATTGATTGCAGAACACTGAAAACAAATAAAATGATTTTTTAAAAAAGAAAACCCCAAATAGGGTCCTGAAGATTCAGACGCTGCTGAAACAAATCAACAATAACAGCCAATTGGGTGAGTGGCTAAATGAGTGGAAAGAAATGAGTGGAGACCAAGTGATAGAAGAAGAAAGAGACAGCACAAGGTGCTATCACATGTTCAGTAGCACTCCTATAGGAAATAGCTAAGATCTTCCTGGGGAATGATCCAATGAGGGATAGCCTTGAGAAGTAGATTTGAACCCATTACGCAGTCATATAAGCTCCTAAATGGAATGCAAAACTCAGCAAAAGAAGTTGTGAAAAAAAAAAAAAGCAGTTAAAAGTTGGAGGAAATCAAAGCAATACAAACTTCCAGAATCCTTCAAAGAATCAAGGATAACATGAGTCATAGTTTCCCTGAAAAAAATATTGGTAAGAATTGTTTCAAGACAGAAGGAAAGGGAGAAAAAGAATGTCAAATATAAAGCATCCTATTTAGTCAGTAAAGCAGTTAGGTGGTGCAGTGGATAGAGAACCAAACTTGGAGTTAGGAAGACTCATCTTCCTGAGTTCAAATTAAGCCTCAGACACATATTAGCTGTGTGACTCCAGGCAAGTCACTTAACCCTGTTTGCCTCAGTTTCCTCATTTGTAAAATGAGCTGCAGAAGGAAATGGCAAAGCACTCCAATATCTCTGCCAAGAAAACCTCAAATGGGGCACAGAGAGTCAGACATGACTGAACCACAAAAATAAATTTATTTGGTAATTACTCACTCGCTTGTAGTGACAATGTTTTTCTTCTAGAACCCAAAATTTAATGTCATTTTAAATGATTTAAAAAGGCACTTTCATATGGTATATTGATAAAGGCATTAATATTGACTCAGAGATTGAATGCAGTATTTCTCTTTTCCAAACCAACTAAAATCCATGACTCCCAGCTATATTTACAGAATTAAATATCCTATCTAGAGGCAGACTAGTACAGTACAAAGAGGGCAGAATTGGGAATCAGCAGTTCTGGATTTAAAATCTGACTCTACCATTTTCTAACTGTAAGCCCCTGGGCAAGTGACTTCACATTCTGAATCTTGGCTTCATCGTTTGGAAAATGGGGAGGGTTGAACTGGATGATCTCTAAGGTTTCCTCTAATTCTAAAAACATATGATCTAGTCTAACATTCCCATCCCATTGCAGAAACTCTGCGCTTCCTTAGCATTTGGTCAGAATGGGCCACAGAGCCCATTTAGCATAGCCTGCTGCTACCCATAGAGTAACTCATGACAGAGATGGAAAGCAGCCCTGACACAGGGGCTGACTGACTGAAGAAGGCAGTTAGACGCTTCCAGCTCGTTCTACATAGGTGCTTTACAAAAATGGAAGTAATTGGATTCCTGTAGTTCCCTAGGATCAAATTCACTCTGTCAGCAACATCATCATTGACATCTTAGGAAGTCAATTGCTATCCAGACATGTCTCTCAGCATTTCTATTTTGGAATATCAGCTTCCCTTGAGAGACTAGTTCTTAGGTCCACATGAAGACGGTCAGCCAATACCTGGCATTGCCAGTCTAGTTACTATTAATGATGCATCTTTGATAACCCCAATGCAAGTATCCCAGAGAGATAAAAGAGGGGAAAGGACAATCCATTTCCTAAAAGAGCCACCTTCCTCAGATCCTTTAACTGGAGTTGGATTTGGGGTTATATGAATATTTCCCTCTGTCCATACTATCTATTGTTCCATCACCATAGGCAATGATGTATATCAGTAAATCAAATCTAAGAACAACTCCGCACATTGAAAAACACTGAACTCTGATCACATGGATAGAACTCCATAAAAGTCAAGGTACAAAAAAAAATGTCTATAGAGGACTGAAAAACAGAGGCTAAAAAGAATCAGGTTTTGAATACAAAGGATTCCAAATAATCCAGTTTCTCAGAGAAGACAAGTCAACTTAAAGTATAATCACAATTACATTATATTATATTATATTATATACAAAGTATAATCACATAGACTGTAAGAATGAGCAGGGACCTTACAGATCAAATAATTTGATGCCTCTCATCTTTACAGATGAGAAAAATAATGCCCAGCAAGAGTAAGTAATTTTTTGGTGGTAGGAAGTATGGTATTATTAGGAGTGTGCTGGTAAATGTTTAACAACATTCATGGAGGGGTCCCCTCAAAAAAGGATATGCATAAACTTTTAAGTTTAATATGCATTTATACTTTCTGAAGGCTAGACAACAAACACAACAAATCAGGTCCAGGTTTGTAATGATTGCTTGCTGATTTCTCAGGTATAAAAGCTCCCACTGAAGATTTAACAATCTGCTCTCTCTAGCACCAGTTAGAGTAGCTTCCAGTATATCCCCATGTCCTAAAATTCAGAGCTCCTGGTTTATTTGTCCACTATACTTTATCCTACATTATATTTACATTCACCAGAGTCATAATTATCAATTCCACACAAATGTACCCAGGACAAGCACATGAAGGCAAATATAGCCGCAGTGTGGCAGTGAGAGAAAACGGGACACTGCCCCTCCCCCCTTGGGTTTTAACAAAGGCCCTGAGACATTAAAGAGATGTGACACCTTGAGATGCTACTGAGGAGGCAAGCCTTCACGAGAGAATAGGGAGTAGAATGGGGTAGAGTTGGACTAGGACAAGATCACCTGGGAAAAAGCTGCTTTGGGGAGGAAGGGCAACATCTGTTAACTTTATATTTTAACTTATTATTCTTGCAAGTCAGGTACTAAGCTTGATTTTTTCTACCTTGTTGAAGGTGTCTGAATGAGGTTCAATGTCCTCTAAATTTTGAAGCCCTGGAAAAAAGCCCCAGTGTCCCCATTCTAACATCTACTTGGACTTCCATATTTCATGTGCTTTTCTTTTTTAAAGAAAAATAAATTTTATTATATATTGTTAGCATTCTTTTTCTAAAATTTAAGCTCCAAATTCTCTCCCTGCAGACTGTCCCCCATCCACTGAGAAGGTAAATAAAGTGATATCAATGATACACGTGAAATCATGCAAAATATATTTCCATATTAGCCACATCACCAAAAAAAGGCAAGAAAAATAAAGTGAGAAAGTTATACTTCAATTTACACTCAGAGTTCAAAAGTTCTCTCTTGAGGCAGATAGCATTTTTCATTATGAGTCCTTCAGAGTTGTCTTGGATCATTGTATTGTTCAGAGTACTTAAGTCTTTCACAGTTGATCATCATTACAACTTTGTTATGGTGTACAATATTCTCCTGGTACTTTTCACTTCACTTTGAATCAGCTCATATATGTCCTCCCAGATTTTTCTGAAGTCATCTTGCTCATCATATCTTATAGCACAATAGTACTCCATCACTATCATATACCACACCTTATTCAGCCATTCCACAGTCGATAAACCATTCCCCAATTTCCAATTCTTTGCCACCACAAAAAGAGCTTCTATGAATATTTTTGCGTATGCATGTCACTTTTCCATTTCCTTTGATCTCTTTGGGATTCAGACCTAGTTGTGGTTATTGCTAAGTCAAGGGATATACATAGTTTTATAACCCTTTGGGTATGGTTCCAAATTGTTCTCCAAAATGGGTGGATCAGTTCACAATTCCACCAATGATGCATTATTGTCCCTATTTTTTCATATTCCCTCCAGCATTTATCATTTTCCTTCTATCATGTTAGCCAATCTGATAGATGTGATGTGGCACCTCAGAGTTTTTTAATTTGCATTTCTTTAAACAAGAGTGATTTAGAACATTTTTACATATGATTATAGACAGCTTTGACTTCTTCTGAAAACTGCCTTTTCATATCCTTTAACCTTGATGGGAGGATGGCTCTTATTTTTTCTAAATTTAATTCAGTTCCCTATATAGTTGAGAAGTGAAGCCTTTATCAGAGAAGCTTGCTCTAAAAATTTTTTATATTACTTCATTGCCATTTTAGCAAAATGTATGTTCCCTACTTATTTCTTTTAATTAGATCTGTTTTTGCTTTTGTTTTGTCTGAGATCATGATTGCCACCCCTACCTTTTTTTATGTCAGCTGAAGCATAATAGATTCTGCGAGTGTTTCTGTTTCAAATATATTTTTGTAAATAATGTATTGTTGGGTTCTGGTTCCTAATCCATTGTACTATCCATTTTATGGGTGCATTCATCCCATTCACATTCACAGTTATGATTACCAACTGTGTATTTTCCTCCATTCTATTTTCTTCTATTATTTCTCTATCTCTCCCTCCTGTGTCCCTCCTCAAAAGTCTGTTTTGCTTCTGACTACTGCTCTCTTAATCCTCTCTCTCATATGCTTTTCCCCAAAACACTGCTTTATGATGTAGATTTTAAAAAGCAAAATCTTTTTTTTGCTTTTTAAAATATTAACAAGGGATTAGCCAACGAGAGTGCAGTCTCTATGAGCTAATGTGGCTTGTTCTGCCTCCAGTGATACCCCACATGAATTTTATAGTATGCATAGGAATTCTATGATTGTTGTCCACTTACTTTGTGGCCATGATGAGCCTTTTTGTTGACCACTGAGACACAGATGAGACTCTGTGAAAGAAGATATTAGCTAGCCAAATTAGTGTTTGTTTCTCAGAAGCAGTACAGTAAGGAAGACAAAATGCTCTAAGGCTCTACGGTAGAAGTTGCCCTCCCTAACTCAGTCACCATTGATATGAACATTGGGCTTCAGCTTTTTAGAGCTATTATTTGGCTCTTGGCTATGACATACTAAGATGCAGTGACTAGAAATTCTTTCTCTGACAAGGGCAAGTGGACACTACTTTATTTTATAGCAGAGGCTACCACTATTTTATAGCAGATTCTAAGAATGTCTAACAAAACTCTTATCCCAAACTAAGATTAGTCTACTCTTCTGATTTCCTGTGTTTGATGTTTATTTTTAGTCTACAGTTCCAAACAATTATTTGACTTATAGTTAGAACATTCTCCATAAATCCCATGTTAACTTCTGATGAGAAGTCCATGCCCCTATTTTGAAGGCTTTGCACAAAAAGATGACAACCACCACCACCACTACTACTACTATTTCTACTACTACCACCACTATTACCACCACCAACACTACCATCCCTAAGCCATAGGAACTATGTGGAAGCTGTGTGACAAAGAAATGTCATTGATTGGCATGCAAATAAAGTTGAGCAAGAATAAAACTAATCAAAAACAAGATCATTGCCCTCCATCTTCCCAGCCCATATTTCCATGCTTTCTTTGTTTATCTGCCATAACAAAAACTCCTAACTTTGGAAGACCTCCCTTTCTATACAAAGCAAAGATTTTTAGAAGTGGGTCCAGAATCTTTGAATTACTTTTTTTTTTTTTGCTCTTAAAAAAAGGAAACAAGAAGTCTAAATGATACCTAATCAAAACTCAGAATGTGAATTAGTGGTAAGGGTTTGAGCAGGAAGAGTGATTACATGACTCGTCTTATGTCATGATATAAATAACATTGGTGAAACAGAATGGACCCGCTGGTGAGACATGGCAAGTAAGTCCTTCTTCTGTTCCTAAAGGTATAATGCCCATGCAACACAATGCCAGAGAAAAGGTGTATTTGGAGAAAAAAAAAGAACAAAATCGGGCATTAGCTTGGGAAGGTAGGGAAGGTATCCACTTACCTTAGGATGGAGCAAAGGAGATCTTAAACATCTCATACAAAGCACCTGGTCAACTGAGAGGGAAGTAGGATTAAGAGATTAGATAATAGCATTTGCCAAGTATTTATTTAGGTACTAGGCAACACACTAAACACAGAATATAAATATTAAATATTATTAATATACATATATAGGATATAGATATAAATTTAGTATAAACATACATACATTTGTATATATGTATATACATATATATGTATAGGATATAAATGTAGCATAAGCACTTAAAAGCACTTGAAAAATACACAAAAACATAATCCCTGTCTTTAAGGATTCTAGTGGGGAATATTAACATATAAAAGAGAACTGAAGTAGAATAACGGGGCAGAAGAAGGCTTTCCTCAAAGATATTTTAGTTTCTGTTGTTAGAAACTTAATGCTTTCTCTCTCTCCTTGTAATCCAGTAAATCAGCTAACTTTGAATCTGAATCATTTAAAAATGCAACTGAGAGAGAATGACACCAAAATTTAAAAGGAAAGAAAGAGGCATTTATGGAGTACCTACTGTGCCAGGCCCGATGCTAAACTCTTTACAAATATCTATACAACCTGTACTTCATATCAAATGAAATAATATATGTAAAGTGCTTTGCAAGATTTAGCCTTTATGTAAACATTAATTGCAATTATTGTTACTGTTGCAACTGTTTATTTGGTAAATTTTCTTTTTAAAAGAATTCCCTATAGAGTCTTGATCTCATCATCTGTAAAATGAAAGAATTGGGCTACATGATCTTGAAGGTCTTGTCAAGCTCTGCCAGTCTTTGACTTGTGAATACACATCGTCTGAATGACCCATACAGATGAATGACTGCTGCCAATCTTGTCCTATACATCCTTGACTGAAGTTTCTTTGAGAACCCAGAGGATTTCGTTCCTTTCTGCCTCCCACTCAATGAGATGCTGAGGGATCACCATGAGTGACATGCCAGTTGAGATAGTCCCTCCTTTCCAGTCAGGTTTGGAGCAGTAGAGAAGGTATGTGTATGCCTGGTGTTTTAAGCCAAAACACAAAATACATTTCCCCATAGACAGGTTTGGTTCTAAAATACTATCATCTAATGAAATCAGGAGTTAAGTAGGTATTTATGGGTTGATCATTTAGTCACTTGAAAATTCAAAGGTGTTAAAGTTATCTTTAAAAATGAACATACTAGCCTTTAGGTGGTATTTGAAACATGCAGTTCTTTAATTAGGAGTTAATTAATTAGGTTAACAACATAACTAATTCCTTTAGCTTCTTTAGAAACAATAGTAGTGTATAAATTTTATTTCCATTTCTTTTAGTAAGGCTGATAATTAGCCTATTTTCCATCACTAATCCAACATAAAGTCCTTTAATGACCGAATATTAGAGATGGAAGGACCTGAGAATTTGATTCATTCAACAACATTGCATTGTGGCTAAAAAAAAAAAGAAAATCTAGTTTTATAATTCATTTCTACAAACATTAAGGAACCATTATGTGCAGAGCACTGTGTTAAGCTTGCAATTTAGAGAGAGAAAAGGTCAAATAGTTCCTGCTCTCATGTAAGTTATATTCAACTGTGGACAAAACTGGTGATTTAAGAGATGAGCACTCCTTTACATACACACAATCTTTAATCTACCAGATGTTTAAAAAAAAAGGAGGGGGAGGAACTTCACAAAAAGTTATTAAAGTTTAAAATAATTTTCACTACAGGATTCTTCTAAATACTAGACTACCTTTAACACATAATTCATCTCACAAAAATGCAACTTATTCACTCCTTCCTAGAAACACCTATGCTTTAGTTGGGAAACTTCTATAGCCTACAGGAACTCTTTTGTATTTCAAAGATGCTTAGATGTCTATGGACCTTCCCTGAATACCTTTAGAAATTTTAAAAATTGTTAAAATGAAAAATGGCTCCTGAGTGGATACAGATTAACAAGCCCATGTGTGTAGATCAAATACAGGCATATTATGAATAAAAATGTTGGTATCCCTTTTCATAGCAGCAAAGAACTGGAAACAAATTATATGTTCAACGATTGGAGAATGACTAAAAATTGCTGTTGTAAGAAAACAATGAATATTGAGAATAAAAATGAGCATGAGAAAGAATTATATGAATTAATGCAAAGAGAAGTTTAGCAGAAGCCTGAAATCTCTCTGTTTGTGTGTTTGTGTGTGTGTGTGTGTGTGTGAAAGTGTGTGTCCCTTCCTTCTCGAACCAATGCTTTGAAATTATAATAAAGTTTGGCCCCAAAGAAGAGATACGAGAATTAATTTTTCCCTTTCTTTGCAAAGGAGAGGAATTTTTATTTTAATATTAACAAAAATAATATTAATTAATTATTATATTATATATTATAATATGTGATCTATTATAATATGCATAATAGTTAAACAATAATATTCTTTAGTTAATTAATAATAATATAAATAATTTCTTTTTTAAGTTGTGTATCATTTTAGAGTGAGATGAGGTCCTTGCAACATAGGGTCAGAGGGAAATGTATCAAAGGGTTCTTACCCATCATGAATGCAAAGCAACCAACCTTGTTTAAAATCCTCAAATAAAATATGAGGCAGATAATACCACTCATGTTCCTCAAGCATTTGTTGATAATCCATGAGGGGAAGAGAAAGGAAAGGGAATTAGAATTTCTTAAGTGCCTAAGGCACAGAGCTAAGCACTTCACAACTTTATGTCTTCTGATCCTTACAACAACACTGGGAGACAGGTTTATCCCCATTTTACAGTTGAGAAACTGAATCAGACTGAGGTTAAGGAACTTGCCCAAGGTTACACAGCCAGTGTCTGAGGTCACATTTGAACTTCAGTCTTCCTGACTCCAAGCCCACTGTGCCAACTGGCTACCTCAAAGAAAGCTAGCTGCCTCAAGGAAAATAATAAAGAAGTCCCAAATATTTGCTGACAGTCTATATAGATTTTAGAATTTTTCATATTTCCAAACGGTTCTTGGCTTGTCATTATTACATTCACCAGCAGCTTCAATGCCCAGTGATGACACAACACTCAATTCTCCACTGTAGCCACTAGGTGGGTGAACTGAAACTCCCCAAAGGCAAGGATTATATTTGTATTTGTATTCTAGCACCCAGCACTGTGCCTGGAACATAGTCGGCACTTAATAAATACTTGCTGATCCATTCACATCATATATAAAATTGACCATATAAATAAAATATTTCTCAGGGTTTTGTTGCCGTTGTTCAGTTGTTTCAATCGTGTCCCACCCTACCTCATTTGGAGTTTTCTTGGCAAAGATGCTTAGAGTGATTTGCCATTTCCTTCTCCAGTTCATTTTACAAATGAGGAAACTGAGGCAAACAAGGTCAAGTGACTTGCCCAGCTAATAAATATCTGAGGCAGAATTTGAACTCAGATCTTCCTGACTCCAGGACTGTAATAGCAGTGGAATTTGAAGATCTTCCCTGCCACTTAATAAGTCCATGTAATCTGCTTTGTGCTTTGACCCAGCCCACAGCTTGAGTCATATGGAGTCAATGGTGGGAAAAGCTTGACAAATGGGTGGAGCAGGAAGGACAGAGCTGAGAGAGAACAGGCAGAGCAGAGCAGAGCAGCTAATGTGAGTGAGAGAGGGAGTAATTTTGCCTAAGGGAGCTTGTTTGTGGGGAGACCTGACAAAGGGAAGACTTGGGGATGGTTTGCTCCCTGCATAGATAATGTGAATAGATTTCTTTGTTACTACAATGGATTTGGCTTACTGGTGTTTGAATAAATGTCTTGGTTTTGTCTTCAAGGAAGGGAGTTTATATTTCACAAATTTACCCTGGAAATACTCATGTGTATCATAGCCGTTGCTGTGGGTATCATGTGTGTCCCATTCTAAGGACCCACTGTACCACGTAGCTGTCCTAGAGTTAGCCTTGTATAAAGGGGCAGTAAATGGTTACCCAAATGGTGAAGTTTAAAGAACTGCAAGAATGGCCACCTGCCTAAAAATATCTCTTTTTTGAATCTGACACAATGCCTAAAATTTTCCCAGCAGAAATAATTCTTTTGATTATCAATAAGTGAAATTAATGTCAATTGAATTGCAAATATATGGCACTTTATGGTTACTGAATACATTTCATATCTCTAAAGGGGTTATTTTGATCCTTTATCAGTACATTAACATTGAGTCATACAGAGAAAGGAAATATCAGACACTTGCCTGGAAAAAACTTAGAAACTTTTCATTCTGGGAAGATGGTGGAGCAGATCAGAAATTTCCAGGTTCTCCAGATTTCCTCCACAAAGAAATAGATGAATCATCATAAAATGAATGTAAAGCAGCAAAAATAAAGGGGTAAAGCAGTTGTCCTCCAGAGACAACTTGAGAGAACCTCAGCAGAGACAGAGACTCCAAGGGGTGAGGTTTGGCCTGAGTGAAGTGTAGACACCTCTAGGCCAACTCCATTGAATCCACAAACAATGGACCGTGGAATAGCTCTGTCAAGAAACAGACTAGGCCTTCAGAAATTTCACCTCACTCACTGCCTCAAGAAACGTTACCTCATGAACTTTTACCTCACAAACTCTCATCTAAGGTACAGCAGATACTGAGGGGAAGGTTGAGGGACATGTACTATTTTCAGAAGCCAGGCCTAGCTGCGCTGACCACAAGTGATCCTGGGTTATGGTTGTAGGCAAGGAGGAACGAGGTCATGTCCGGCAAGGGTGGTACCACAGGGAGCAAGAACATTTTCAGGACAGCATGACTGGGGTCCCTGGCTTTGGCTTAGGGCAGGAGAGGGGTCCTTCGGGCTGAGCCCCCAGACAGAATTCAGAAAATAAAATTTCCCAGAAAATAATAGAAAAATCTACATCTGGAAGGGTGTAGAAGTCTTCTGAATATATGGAGAGGTGAAAAAACTGGGGGACAGAGTACGGGTGGGACTTTTAGAGGGGTATGGGGATTGGGGGAGGACTTTTGGAGTGTTGGGTGGGATGGGGAGTGGGAAGGTGGGAGGAGAATATAAGATAACAGGGATAGGATAAAAAGCAAAACTGAGAAAGAAAATAGTAAAAATATGATGGGGAAAATTCATAAATAGAATGTGAATGGGATGTTCATAGCAGCTCACTTCATGATGGAAAAGAACTGGAAATTGTAGGGTTCCCCATCAACTAAGGAAAGACTGTATAGTTTGTGTTGTGTGATTGTAAAGGAATACTACTGTGCTATAAGAAATGATGAGCTTGATGATGTTAGAAAGGCATGGAAAGACTTGCAGGAAATGGTGAAAGGTAGGTAAGCAAAACCAAGAGAATTTTGTATACAGTAACACAGTGTTGTTTTAAGAACAACTTTGAGCATCTAAGTCATTTTGACAAATTAAAAATAAAGGACATATGAAGAAAGACACCATCTGCATCAAGAGAAAGAACTGATAAATAGAAGTGTGTATAGATTAATTTCACACCTGTATATATATATATACATGTACATATATCGTATCTATATATATGTATGTATAATGTGTGTGCGTGTGCATGTGATGGTAGCCATCTCTAGGGCAGGCATTATCTTTTTATTTTACTATATTATGGAAAGTCTTCTTTTATTCCATCAAATAAAAATAGAATAGACTTAGCAGATGAAAGAGAGTACAAAGTCATGCATAAGACCCTGACAATATCAGCATTAGGTATAAGACAATTAGATCAACACATTACTTCTGGGTCACTTAAGCTGCAAGCTGTTTCAGTGCTACAGGAGGAAAAAAGCATGTTACTTCCTTGGACCCTGGAGCCAACACTTGCACATTTAGTGTTAATTATGAGGATCACTACAAGCCTCCGCAGTATTCTCAAATCTTGGTGTAAGCAAGTATATACATATATACACAAATATATACATGCATATATTGGGTCACCCACAACTTTGACATTGCCAAGATTTTTAAGTTCTAAGATTTATAATTATGCAACATATATCTAACCCTCTCATTTTGTAGATTAGAAAAGATTCAATTGGGTGATAGGTTAAAGGACTCAGTCAAGGTCACAGAGGTAGTGGCTGCCATGATCACAAGGTCTGGATGATGTAAGTATTCTTATTGAAATTATCAATCCCATAAAATACTGAAGAAGATGCACGTCTTTCTAAGAAAGGAGAGATTACCAGTGAAAATGCATTAATTTAAATAATTCCATAAGTAAGAATGGTTAACTTGTCTGGGCGCTTTCCTAACTTGTCCTTTTTTGTCCATTCATAAGTACCTGCACCTCTGAAGGGGAAAGAGAGAGAATTCCCTTAAACACAAATCCTCTATGCAGACTAGTTCTCAGGCTCAGAACACTTGGTGTGGTTCTGATGTTAAAATATGACCCCAGCCTGTAACTAAATAACCAATGAAATGAAGTCTGGCAAATAAATAATTTAGACCCTGCAATTAAGGAAATGGAGAGAAGGAGTGGGGAGGAAGGGGAGGAAACAGTTTCTGAGTTACATGAATTAAAAAAAAAATCCACACACTATGGCACTCTAAGAGCATTGCTAAAAGACATTTGTAATCATGATCTCCCAGACTTCTCTAAGCTCATGGCCACGGCATCTCAAATTTGAAAGGCAGAGCATCTTGGCTCCTGACTAACGTAAAGTATAAAAAATAAAAAATTCATTTTCTGGAGCCTAATCTCCAGGGACAATAGGAACTTTACACTCTGCATTTGACTTTGGCAATTGGTTGGTAAAGAATAATGGTTTGACCAAACAGATGATTCTAACATGTATGGGAACCATAGCCCACTTGTGTGCACTAGTAGTGAAGGCTTTGTCCATCAACCTCTTTTCATTACCTTATTGAAAGAGGAGAATTGTGACCTTTTGGAGTTTAGGAAACTGGATCTGGCTTTGTTGTTGTTTTGAACTGGCGTCTGAGGCTCAGATGAAACATTGAAGTACAAAAGAAAAGGGAGATAGGATGGTCTCTTACTCTTCCCAGAAACAGTGGGAAAAACAGAAATAAACAAAGGCCATGGAGCTGTTTGCCCAGCTCAGAATGGGTTTTATTGCCAGGCATTTTCATTGAGCCCCAAACCTCACTCATCTGCTTTTGCTTATAAAAACTGATAACTGAACCCAGACCTTCTACTCGCTTATCTGGAAAATGAACAGCTTGGACTTTTACACATTCCCCACCCTTAAATGGAGAGATCGGTGTTTGGTTGGTTTAAAAATCAAATAAATCTTCGTTGCATCCATTTGGGAAAAGCTAAAAACAAAACAAAACAGAAAACCAGCCAAAGTGGCCATTTCCTTTTCTTTTTTGAAATTTCATGCTTTCAGTTTTCCTAGGGGAAAATTGTTCTCTCTCCTGTTAGAGGAAATGATGTCTGTAATCTCTTTCTTTTGATGCTCAGGTTTGCTCTCACTCCCAGAAGAGGATGGCTATTTCCCTGTAGAGTATAAAACCCTGCAAGATAAAAAGCTGTTGGGTAACCAGGCATCCCATAATGAGCAACCTTTCAGTGAGGCTATAGATGGAGTCATTTTTGCCAGGTGCTTGTGGAGGTAGCAACAATTTTAGTAATTCAAAATAATAGTTGGGAGGAAAGCCTTTTGTTGGCAAGGGAAGGGGGGGGAAGATTGAAACAGATACTGGCTAAATATAACACTTTAAGTAACTCTCTTCACAAAAATGACTAGATAAAAAGTTTTTAGGATTTTTAAAATGAACTTTTTTCCTTGTTCCTTGCCCCTTCACACACACACCCCAAATAATTCTTTATTCAGAGTTCCTCTGACTGGACCCCTTGATGTGGCTGCTGTTTGTCCATTCTTGAAGAAGACCATATTATATGCTAAAGTAAGAGATGAAACTAGGGACCAACAGAAGAGGGGTAAAGAAAGCTGAAGATGCAGCCTCCTTCCCATTCTGAAATACAATTCCTTAAATACTTATTAAGTATTAAGCCTCTAATATAAAAGACACTGTGATAGGAGCTAGGAAAAGAAGACAAAGTCAAAAATGAAACCCTGACATACAGGAACAACATGCCCAGGATACAACATGTATAGAAGTTCATATAAGTATATACAAAGGAATATGATATAATTTCAAGAGGGAAAAACTGTTACTAACTGGAAGGATCAGGAAGGGCCCAGTGAATGAGTTGGAATCATCAAGGTATAGTGACTTCTATAGTATCAGGCATCCATCAAGTCTGAGAGGTAGTAACTATATAAGAATGGGATCTTTTATGCCTCTGTACCAGACATCTGTTATCAGGAAAGCTGGAGGTAGGTGTCTGAGATGAGATCTGAACTGAAAAAACCCTAATTCATCATCCATGTCCTTTCCTCAAGTGTATGTGTATAACCTCAGACTCTGTCATGGGCCCCCTTGTCTTCTATCTACACTATATCAGTGATCTTATCAATAATAGCTAATGTTTATATGAGAGTTATTATGTGCCAGGCACTGTGCTAATTGCTTTACAGATATCTCATCTGATCCTCATAATAACCCTGGAGGTAAGTGCTATAATTATCCCTATTTTATAGTTGAGGAAACTAAGGCAGGCAGAGGTGTAAGTGATTTGTACAAAACCATATAGCTACTAAGTATTTCGGGATAGATTTTAATTCAGGATTTCCTGAACCCAGACCCAGCACTATTTCCACTGCACCAACTAGCTGCCCACCTCCAACTTGACCACATCTCAAAGAACTAGTGGTTGGCATAAGCTTAAGAAGCAAAGAACCCAGTAAAGTCATTATTGCTTACTTATGAAACTTCTGCCTTGTCCCTTAACTCAGCAGTGTCAAACTCAAATAGAAATCAATCCCTGCTAACAAATTAACATTATGTTCTATAATATTTTTATTTATTTGATTAAACAACTCCCTGGTTCCAACCATATGGGAAGTTTGGCTTTAATTCATGCCTGCTCACTGGTACCTGAATCCTATCTCATGATCCTCTCATGATAACCACCATGAATGTTATTATTTAACCTCTATTAACAGAGAACTAATTCTGTTCTGCTCACCCACGGGTCCTGCAAAAGAGCTTTTAGGCTATCAGGAGAAATTCAGGGTTCCCCATGCTGAAGGTGATAGCCAAAGTACACATTGATAAAAGGGGAAAGAAGGCCCCATAGGAGAAAACTATACAGGTATCCTGAAGATAGGAGACAATCCCAAAAAGATTTTTTTCCTCTAACACATCCTACCAATGATGCACCCAACAACCTAAGAGAAAATGGCTCCCCATCCTACCTTAATAGGAAACCCTTATTCAGTCCATTGTTTAACATTACTGGCTCTCACATTGCTTAACCATCAAAAGGTGAATCTATCTTTGAACTTCTCAGCCAATACATGGTACTAATTTGTGTTGCTTCCCTATACTAATGTTTCATGGCTCTGCAAGGAAGTTATAAGGCCCGTAAGTGAATTTTGTTACATTTGGTAATTACAGGAATGAAGACCGAGATCAAGCTGAATATAGTATGGATAGCAAAGAGTCACCCTTCGTGCCTCCGTAATTGGTCATCAAATGGATTCATTTTCTTTGCACAGAGTACTCTCAACAACTAAAAATGTCTGACTTCTCTGGTGTAATGTACTGTTTATCCACATTTTTACAGAATCCATGTTCAAAGTGCTAAGTTTTTGGATTAATGGGTGAAAAAAATACAGGGATTAACTCATTTATAATAAATATTATATCATTGGAGGTCCAAGCTTTGGGGAAAGTGTATGATTTATCCATTGGTCAATATTAAGGAACTTGAATGTATCTGGTACTGTGCAGGGTCTGGGAGTAAGGGTACAGGGGGGCAGCTAAGTAGCACAGTGGACAGAGTGCTGGGCCTGGAGTCAGGACGACTCATCTTGGGGAGTACAAATCTGGCCTCAGACCTTCTATATGAACCTAAGCAAGTCACTTAATCCTGTTTGTCTCAGTTTCCTCATCTGTCAAATAAGCTAGAGAAGGAAATGTCAGACCATTTCAGTATCTTTGGCAAGGAAACCCCAAATGGGGTCACAGAGAGTCAGACACAACTGAAAATGACTAAGCAACAACTTTGAATGCCTCGTGTGTGATCCTCTTTATGTCCCTTTGTGAACAGTGGGAAAACCCTCATAAACCCCTAAAGCAGGGTTGTGAACTATTTTCCCAGAGTAGAGCAAGAGAAAAAGGAAAATTTCTGTCCTCTTCTGGTGGAATACAGTGAGTAGGGAAGTAATTACAAGAAATTAGTGGGGAACACTTTGAACCATAAGAAAAAGGGGGTAGGGGCAACAGGTGTGGCAGAGCAGATCTTTTGTACTAAAAACATTTAATTACAAAACAAGGAACTGTGTCATAATCAAAGGATTTGGCCTTTTGCTTTTTCTCTATCTGGACATGCTGCTACACTCCACTTACTGCATCCCACCAGATGCTTTATCTACTGCCACGAGGCCCTTTTGGTGAGAATTCACCATATTTGGGGATATCAGGAGCCCAGACCCACCAGGTTCCATCTTCTTGTCATTCTATCATATGTACTCCTCCTTTGCCTGTTCCCTCCTCTCTAATACTTTCTACTTCTTGCTTTATGAATAGTAATCAAATCAACACAATCAGTCCTATAAAAGGTGTGCCAAATCAATTGCCTTATGAAGCCCCTCACCATCCGTTTGACTGCCCATATCAAAATGTCTGTCTGGCTATCACTCCACTACAACATGGTGCCTTCCCTACAACATGGTGAGCTTCTTGAGAGCAAGAACAGTGTTTTTGCCTTTGTTTGATTCCCACTGATTTTTGTATTTGTACCCCTAGCACTTAGCACAGAGTGTGTGTAACAGCAAGGAGCCTGGCATACACAGGAGGGTCGGCTTTTTTAAAAGGAAAGGCAAGTTTTGAGGGGTCAATAATCACTTTAATCAGGCATGTATATCATTCACTTAGTTCAATGGAAAAAGTCAGCATCCTGAACTTCAGAGAAAATACAAAGAAATAATAGTCAACAGACAGGGCTTCCAACTCTCTGATAGTAAGCAATACATACATCACAGATCAACAGACAGATCCAGCTGTCTGACCATTACATACATACATAGTTACCAGAGAGAGAAGCACCAACATCTGGGTTTTCAAAGCTGTGGGGCTCTTAGTGGCTGCCCAGAGTCTCACCTGGCCAAACAAATACTTCCAATGAGTAAGCCCCAAAGTAAAACCTAATCTCAGAGTATACACTTTTCAGAGCCAGAGGGCAACGCAACCCTTGGGAACCAGTGCCTCGTTAGAAATTAACGAAAGGGATGGACCTCCCCTAATCAAGCTTCCCTTAATGAGCAGGCCCATCAATGGGTGGGGAAGATCTTTAGCTCTCTAATTAGCATTATAGTGTGACATATAATAAATGCGTTTTCACTCATTCTTGCTTTTGCCACTCTTTTGGCTTAGTTAATTAATGAACAAAGAAGTTAATACTGAAATCATTTTTAATTGTGGATTGTCATGTACTCTGCTGCTGCCCAACCCTCTCCATTAGGAGCAGCAGCCATTTATACCCAAATCCAACCATCAATCATACACTCAGTGTGGAGGCCCTCCCAGGGTAGAGCTGCCTGAATTAGAGAATGAGTCAATTCTAATTGACCCCAGACCATGATTTATCCCATCTAGGCCCCCTCTAAGACACCAGGACATTCCTTCTGTCCTCTTCTTCTTATGAGAAATAGCAACACTCATATTTGAAACCTCCAGAGAATCTACTTCCCCAGCCAAGGAAGTTAACCTCTTTAGCTCCTAGCAGTGCTGCCTAGATTAGAGAATAAATATATTAACCCTTACCTAAGTCACTTCTATCTAGCTGACCTCTGACACCCATTCCATATTTTATCACATCCAGACATATAACAAGATAGTGTCCACCCAGACAGGGCACCTTGTCATTTGAACCTCTCATGTTCCCCTCAACATCCTCATGGCTAAGCTTTTCACCTTTTATTCAGAAAACAAAATTAATTATACCATTGCCACTAGAAATGGCATGACATTCTTCTGCTCTGTGGCTTTCCTCACAGTCCTTTTGACTGCCCCTAGGTGAAGCTCTATTTGCTGGCCACCATCTGTGTTGTATCCCTCCAGTAGACTGAAAACTTGAAGGCAGGGATGATCTCACTTTCACATTAGCACAGAACATGCGCTCAACAGACACTTGCTGATTGATTGTCATTTTAGCATTAAAAGAATAAGACAAATAGGAGTGATAAGGAACTATACTGGGAAAGAAAGGAAGAAAAAAGGGGAAGGAACTCAGCTAGAATAGAGGCACATGAAATGAAAAGTATTCATATATGGAGAAAGGGATAGGGGAAATAGGCATCTGATAAATCTTAGTTTCATCTGAACCAGACAAATTAAGGATGGACAGACAGAGAGAGACAGAGAGAAAGAGACAGAGAGACAGAGATAGAGACACAGAGAAGAGGAAGAGAGGAAATATGGTTAGATTCACATTAAATTCAATGGAGAAACATGTGGAGAAGTGGAGAGGATGTTTAAAGAGGAGGAACAGGATAGGTAAAGAAAAAGTTCTAATCAAAACAAACCCCAGTGTCAGAGAAGAATTTTGAAGGGAGAATTGAAAGAAAAGCAAGAATGAGTAAAAAATCAGGGCAGGGCAAGAAGAGAAGAGGAACAGAGCAGAATCAGATCATTTAATTTACGCATTACAACTGTTAAGCTAACTTCTCTTTTACAACTCCTTTATTTGTGAAAAAGGAAGGGGGAGTAAAGAGAGGAAAAAGTAGAAGAGAAGATGCAGGAAATATACAATTAATAATCATAACTATGAATGGCATGAACTGACCCATGAAATAGAAGAGGGTAGTAAAATGGATTAGAAAGCAGAATTCAATAGTATAGTATTTATTAAAAACACAATTGAAAAATAAATATACGTATAAACTTAAAATGAGGAGCTAGAACAGGCTCTATTATGCTTCAGGTGAACTCAAAAAAGCAGGGTTGCAATCATAATCTTAGTCAAGGCAATAACAAGAATATATGATTAAAAGAAATAAATGTCATTAATCAATAGACATTTATTAAACTCCTACTGTGTGCCCAGTACTCTGCCAAGTGCTAAGACTACAAATACAAAAATAGCCCCTGCCTTTAAGGATCTTAAAATTTGATAGGGAACAATCATACATACAAAAAAAAAGCTGAATAGCACCTTCACAAAAACTGTGTTGATGTATTGAAAATCTTACAAAAAAAAATGCAGGAAATAAGAAATACCAAACACATCATTTACTGATCACAACACAATAAAACTGTATTCAGTAAAGAGTTTTTGAAGAAAGAATTAAAAATTAATTGGAGATAAATAATAATTTGAAATAGCTGGTGGCTAAAAGAACAAATCAATAGAAAATTTAATCACATAAAATGATAATAATGAGACAACATGCCAAAACTTATGAGATACAGATAAAGCAGTCCATAAGGGAAAATTTAGATCTTTAAATTAACAGAAATATTTATATCTCTTATTTATTTGTATCTCATCATCAACAAAAGAAAAGAATAGATCAAGAAATTGGTCATGCAACTAAAAAAATCTAGAAAAGCAACAGATCAAAAAACCTCAACTAAATACCTAAGTTATAAATTCTGAAAATCAAAGAGAACAAAATTGAAAGAAAAAATTGTTTAATGAAACTGGTTATTGGGTTGTTTTTTTAAGGAAAACAATAAAAATAAGCAGCTAATTTTATTTTAAAATGAGAGGAAAATGAAATTGTTCATATCAAAAATGAAAAAAAATCATAACAAGAGGAAATAAGGGAAAGATTTCAGAAAGTATTTTGCCAATTACATAGCAACCAGACTTAGATGAAATGAGTACTAACAAAAATACAAAATCCCAAGATTAGAGGTAGAATAAATAGATTATTTAAATAACCTAAGATGAGAAGGAAGAAATTGAACTTCCAAAGGAAAAAAAAAAACTCCAAGACCAGATGGATTTACAAGCGAATTTTATTAAATTTTGTCCAAAACTAATTTTATTATTACAATGACTGTTTGGGAAAAAAATGGAAAAAGAAGAGATTTCTTCCAAACTCTTCTATGGTTTTCAGCACTAAACCAGTATCTGCCTCTTATTTTCGATTTGGTGTTTCCTTATTTCCCTTGCCAGTGTGGTTCCATCTCAATGTCCATCTCCTCTCAAACTCAAAAACAGTATAGACAAACCAGAGCTGGATGCACAGGATCTCTGAGCATGGATTTCTACTATAGCAAGATACCAAGTCCCCAAAAGTCATCATGAAAGGCTATGATAGTTTACTCTGGTCTTCAATAGAGCTGACTTTCCCTCTGCCGCAAAAGTAAATGTCAAAGTTTCCTTGAATGTGTTTACACAGGGAAGAGAAGAAAACAGCTCCTTCTCCTTATTAATAAGGCATTATATTTACATAGTATTCCAAGTATTTTTTCATAGACTACCTCTTTAATTTTGTAAGTCTATTCTCTCTCTCTGTCTCTGTCTCTGTGTCTCTCTCTCTGTCTCTCTCTCTGTCTCTCTGTCTCTCTCTCTCTTTCTCGCTCTGTCTCTCTCTCTCCTTCTCTCTCTCTCTCTGTCTCTCTGTCTCTCTGTCTCTCTCTCTCTCTGTCTCTCTCTCTCTCTCTCTCTCTCTCTCTCTCTCTCTCTCTCTCTCCCTCTCTCTCTCCCTTTGCTTGAGATAATGCATTCCTCCTTAGGTTGGTTCTAGTCAACATTACAAAGTACAGTGAAATTGGTGTCCGCCACCTCTGACCAAGAAGACCACAGGTACCAACTCTTTCCAAAGAAAGCAATGCCATGCTATCTCCTTGGTGATCCTTCTCATAGCTGACCTCTCAGAGCCCTACTGAAAGACATATTTTGAAAAATGAGTCCATTATCCTATGAATCAGGGCTATTGTTAGGCCTGGCAAACTTTCCTGAGCTAAGCTGGAGATCACAGTGCTCCAGCGTAATTCTCACAGTTTCTGTAATTCTTCTGAGAATTTCTTTGAACAAAGTCATAACCTTTGCTAAGCTTTCTTATCCCCACAGAAATGCATAGCCCACCCACAAACCTTGGGTCATGACCCCTTGCAAACCATTCTCCAACTATGAATCTAAGGGAACTATTTTTAACTCAATTCTCTTCTGTTTCTCAGGCTCTTCAACTTCCCTCTTCCAGTTCATTGCCTTCCTAAAAGATCAAGGCAAGAATTAATTCCTGTCTAAATAGCTCAGTCTTGCTAAGAGAAGGTCAAGCAAATTTTACCTGTAGGTGACATGGTATGACTCCAGGGAAAGGGAGTCCCCTGACCTACAAACTGTCTTCTTGCTTGCTGTGACTGTCTTGATGTTTCTGTAAAAGGATGAAGTATAATTTCTCAATGAGATGTAAGACTTAAAATGCAAATATCCATTAGGGAGACAACAGGTCAATTTAAAATCGAAATGGAATAATGATAATAGTTCACATTTGTATAGACTTTCAGGTACCTCTGAAATCAGTAGTCATTTTCATATTTCTTTCTATTTTCACCAGGTAAAATGTAAATGATTGAGGGCAGCTAGGTGATGGCCCTGGAGTCAGGAGGACCTAAGTTCAGCTCCAGTCTGAGATATTCACTAGCTGTGTGACCCTGGGCAAGTCACTTAACCCCAAATGCCTCAAAAAATGTAAATGACTTTATTTCAAGGTGTCTTTCCTTTCCTGTTATCAACAAGTTCCTAAATTTGAGGCCAATTTTGTCTGGTTGGATGATTCCAAGATCTGTATTTATACTTTATGAGAATAAAGATTTTATTGTTATCAATGGGCTCTTGAATCCATTGATGCCTTTCAAAAGCCAATTCATTGGGGGCATCTCTGAAGTAGCAGACATTTGAGAAATTACCCATGCCAACTACATGTTGCATAAAGCCTGTGATACAAAGTACAATGTTGGTTTTTATATGATGAGAATTTTTACATTACTGTTAGTTAAACACACAGAGAACATATGAAATAGTTAAAAAGGTACAAGACTGTCAAAAGATTTAAATACAAATCTTTAAAAAATGCACAGTGACTTCAAGTAATAATTTGTTAAATGATCATTCTCTTTGCTCAAGATCCAATTCCCCCCAAATTTTTCTCAGGGACTATTAGGGAACTTACAAGATCTGGAATGAGATAGGGAAAAACAAAACCCTTCTCCTTCTGGAATTTGTTTTTAAAGCTGGGTGTGGCAGGAATTATCTTAGGTGCCTGTCTTCTCTAGTCTTTGATAAGAATATTTCAGTTGGAGCTCGTTTCTATGAAAGCTGTTATCGTTAGCACATGATCTTTGGGATGATTTCAGTCCTTTTGTGCATTACTCCATTTTTTTCCAATTTTAGTCCAATAAGTCACACATTCACAGGATCTCAGAATAAAAAAAATCCTTCAGAAGTCATCTAATCAAACACACTCAGATTCACAGAAAGAAACCTCAGAAACCACCCGGTCTAACCCATGTCTGAATAGAACTCCCCTCTACAACATGGCAGAAGGGACCTCCCAAGATAGCAAACCCACTACTCTATGAAGTAGGCAATTACACTTCAGAAAGTTTTCCTTTAAATTGAACCCAAAACGGGGGGAGGGTAGGGAGGAGCCAAGATGGCAGAGTAGAAAGACTCACGTATGCTAGCTCCGAACCCACAGCCCATAAATTTCCTGTAAAAAGAACTCCCCACAAATTCTGGACCAGTAGAAGCCACACATAACACAGTGGAGGAGATTTCCATTCCAGAGAGCCCTGAAAAACCAACCCCAAAGGTCTGTTGCGCACTGGACAGCAGAGCCCATCCCTGCCCTGCCCTGCCAGTGTGGCCCCAGAGGAGCAGATCCGAGCAGGCTTCAGGGACAGAATCTCCAGCAGCCACGAAGGTCCCTCCGCCCACAGGTGCTACAGGTCAGTGAGAGAGACTTCTGGGCTGGCCAAGAGGGGAGCAGGGTGTCTCCATAACTCAGGCCCCCTCGGGAGGCAGTGGCAGAGGCAGTGGTGGCCCAGAACTCCTGGAGCAGACAGGACCTCAGATCCATTACTAAAGGTCTTCGCATAAACCCCCTGGGGGAACTGAGCCTGGGAGGTGGCCCTGCCCCCACCTGAGCACCAGAACTTAAGCTCACATTGAATAGCAGCAATGCCATGGAAAGCCCTGAGGCTGGGGAGCAGCATTTGAATCTCAGACCCCAAGCACTAGCTGGGCAGATCTAGGCGGGGGTGGAGAGGAATCTCAGAAGTCAAGTAACTGGCTGGGAAAATGCCCAGAAAGGGGAAGAAAAATAAGAAAGTTAGATAGAGCTTAGAAACATAGAAAGTTACTTTCTTGGGGAACAGATGTTTCTTCCTCCTTTCATTTCTGATGAGGAAGTACAATGCTTGCCATCAGGGAAAGATGTGGAGGTCGGGGCCTCTGTATCCCAGACATCCGAGGTGGATGTCCAGTGGACTCAGGCCATGGAAGAGCTCAAAAAGAATTTTGAAAATCAAGTGAGACAGGTGGAGGAAAAACTGGGAAGGGAAATGAGAGAGATGCAAGAAAAGCATGAAAAACGGGTAAATTGAACCCAAAACTACCTCTGCAACTTCCACTCATGACTCCTAGTATTGTCCCCTGGGCAGTAACAGAACAAATTGAATGCCTCTCTCACATGATAACTTTTTACCAACTTGAAGACAGTAAATATGTCCCCTCTAACTTTTGTCTCTTCCAAGCTAAACTTCCCCAGTCCCTTCAAGCAATTCTTTCATTTCAACATGAGAATTCCAGACAATGTTTTTGCTGTCTCTTCAACCCAATATCTTCATTAATTCCATTGTCTCACTCCCCTTGAAATAGAACACACTTTATTGATTCTCTTACTGAGGGATGCCCAAAAAGAGAAATGTAATGGCTGTTTAATGACTGATAAACAGGAAGCAGACATTATCATGTAAAGCTCTTCCCAGGGAATCAGAGACACTGACAGGTCAACAAAGTCTTTTATAGCATAAAGACATTAGTAATAGGACCTGAGTTGGAACAGTGAGACAATAAACTTAAACTGGGGAACCTACGGCTCAGTAAGATTTGAGACATCACAAAATCCAAGATGATGCCAATGAACAACAGTAGTTCACATTTATATGTGACTTAAAGACTTCTATAGCATCGTCCATGTCACCATGTTCTTCCACTCCAGCCTCCACCTCTCTTCTGGCACTCCAGCTCCTAACCATGTTTCTAACCCAATCTAGTTCCACACTCATTACAAGCCACCACACCCACCCTCCTTCCCTCATTGCATCTCTAGCTCTGAGAACAGCACCACCTTCCCTAGACCCTAGATAATGATCCTATGACTCCAATCACCAATTCTGTGACTCTCCTAAATGAAACACCCCTTCCTAGCCACTTCATAGTGAGGCTGGTGACTTTGCACAGCCCTGTCTCACTTCAAGCCAATTCACTTGCATGTGGAGGCATCACCTCCCTGATGTCATGGTCCTCTTCCAGAAGGAAAGGCAAACAAAGGGATTGTCTTCTTCCATTACAGTGGAAACCCCTTGAGAGCAGGGGCTGCCTTGCTTTCTGTATTTGTATCCCCAGGTTAGCCCAGAGTTTGGAATGTACTAAATATTTAATTATTGCTTTTCATTCATTAAACAACCTTGTGAGATAAGTAGATCAAGTGTTATAATCTCTTCAATTCTTGTTATTAATTTTTTTATGAAAAATTTCTTCTTTAATGTAGCTTTGAAAGATCCAACCTTTCACTTATGGAATGATATGGACATGGAGATGGAGTTTGGTCTAACATAATCACTTTCCTTCTTATAATTATTTATACTAGAAAAGCAAGGAAGTTGAATAATGGTTTGGAGTCTTTCAGTCTAAAACTTTCAAAAGGTATTATTTTCAACTGAAAAATCTTGAAGCATGGCTATTGATCAACAAATATTTATTAAGTGCATATGGTGTGCTAGGCACTGGGGACACAAAGAAATCAAACAGTCCCTGCTTCCTAGGAGTTGCATTTTAAAGGGAGATGATAAGTACATATTAAAAAATATACCAATAAATAACCAGTATTTAGAGAGGAGCAGAAGCACTATGAGATGAAATTTTTATTATTGTTGCCCCCAAGTTGCTGATGAGAATCTTTGAGTTAGAAATATAAGTATGTGCTTGAGATTTGTCATTTCCAAAATACAAAAAAAAAACCCTCTCCCTTTATTAAAAATGATCAGTGATTCATTTGTTGACACTTGGCTCCTGGAACTCCTTCACAGTAATGAAACCATTCTAATTCAATGAAATGTCAAGAGCCTGAATAACATTCATTCCAAAGACCTTCTCTTTGGGCTAATAATACATAGCTAAAGAACTCCAAGTCTCTGTCTTCTCAACTACAGACAAGGATGCTGTAGGATTAGACTTCTGGACCTCATTCAGTACAGGGCAGGCCTCCATGACCTATATGTGACAATTTCAGTGAAATTGCTTAAAGATCATTAAACTTGTGAGGTCTCAAGAACTGCTTTAGGGATCCGGGCCCAATAAAAAAATGGCAGAAGCTGGCCTATCAGAGACAAGGGACATAAATACAGGTACAGTCCAGGTTGCTGGGTGGAGGTGATGGTTATGGTTCTGGGGAACATATCATAAAATGATCCAGCAAATGGTATGGAATCCTGGATCACAGCAAGATATTCATAATATCAGCAAAAATTCACAAAAATTCCTTTAAATGGAAGTTTGGACATTAGATTTTTTTTTCATTTTTTGGGGGGGGGGGGTGAGGCAAACCACAAGTAATTTCCTCCCTCTCAAATAACTTTTAGGACAACATGCCAGATGATGTACTTACCTTAACAAGATGGTCTATTCAAAAACAGTTCAAGTTTTCAAGATGGCTTAAAGTTGGGAAATTTCTAAAAGATTAACTCTGAGATATGATATTTCTGAGGTACCTATATCCTGATAATGCATAAGGGCTCAGACAGAGCACAGCTGTGACCATATAAGAACTCTCCAGTGAGACTTGGATAGACTTGGCTCTTCTCATCAAGGCAAAGATCTAAGACAATTTCAAAAAACTCATGATGGAAAATGAAAGAACTGTGGAGTCTGAATGCAGACGGCAGCACACTGTTTGCTCTCTTTTACTTGTGGTTTGGTTTCATTTCATCTTTCTCATGGTTCATTCCACTAGTTCTTATTCTTCTCTACATCATGACTAATGTGAAAATATGTTTAATATGACTGTCTAAATACAGCCTACATCATATCACACACCTTCTTGGGGAGGGGGAATGAGAAGGAGGAGGAGAAAATTTAAAACTCAAAATGTTATGGAAGTGAATGTTGAAACCTAAATATAAATTAATTAATTGAAAAAAGAAATCTCCAGTGAGTTCTGACCAATAAGTATATCATCTCTGCTCTATTCCAAGTTCATTTCCCAATTGAGAAATTTAAAAAAACAAGCTCCTGTCAAGGAGAATCATGGCTCATTTCAATAATTATTAATTGCTTGAAGAGTCAATCTTGGGATAATTGGTTCTCCCATACTGATGTAATTATCACTTTCAGGATGAATAATTCTGAAAAAAGCCTAAAGTGTAAGAGTGATATCTACAAACAACCATTTTAGGACATTATGTCATGGCCCAAAATGCTGAGCGCCTCAAAAGCTATTAATCAGACAAAGTATCTTGGAGGAGAGGGGAGGTTTTACTCATTATTATTAATCACTGTGTCTCTAGGCTTTCAAATTTATTATATGAAAAATATTAATATAACAGATATTTAAAGTGTTTTAGATAAGCCATTGTCTATGGCTGTCAAATCTCTTAAAGGAGTGGGACAACTCAAAGAACTTTAGAAATCTTCCGAAAGGATAAAAGGAAAGATGGAAATTGAAGCCCAACACTTGTTCTATTGACCTATGTTGGTATTTGAATTCATTTCTCATCACCAGTGGGGCAGTCAGGTGGCACAATGGATAGAGCACTGGGCTTTGAATCAAGAAAACTCATCTTCTTGAGTTCCAATCTGGCCTTAGACACTTACTAGCTGTGTGTACCTAGGCAAGTCACTTAACCCTGTTTGCCTCAGTTTCCAAAATGAGCTGGAGAAGGAAGTGGAAAACCACTCCAGTATCTTTGCCAAGAAAACCCCAAATGGGGTCTCAATTGAAATGACTGAACAACAGGAAACATATACCCAATCGGTCCATGCAAGTGAATGGAGGATGTCAAGCTGGGGTCAAGGGAGGGATCTCCGTCTATGCAACAAACATTTCTTACGTCAGGATTCTGACACAGGCGCATTTGTGAGAATAAGAAAGGGATCAGAAAACATTATGAAGGACACAACTGTGGCTGACCAGGTGAAAAGAAAGCCACAATGCCCTCATCTCCTTGAATTCTTTAGATAGACATTGATATGCCATATAGTGCCAATCCTGGGAACTTAACCCTGTTTGCCTCAGTTTCCCCATCTGTAAAATGAGCTGGAGAAGGACATGACAAATCACTCTAGCATCTTTGCCAAGAAAACCCCAAATGGGGTCACAAAGAGTTTGGGCAAAACTGAAACAAATAAACAACAAAATCCTTCAAGTTTACAACCTCAGAGTCATCCTTTAATCTGCCTCATTTCACCTGCGCAGTCTATAGCAAGGCTTGGTGGCTGTCTTCACAGCAGCTCTTGCATCTTTCCCCTTTCTTCCTGTCCAGGTCCTTGTCACATCATAACCTCTTGCTTGGACTATCGCAACAGCATCCTAATTGGTATCTTGCCAAAACCCATCATCCACATAGCTGCCAAAGTGATTATCCTAAAACCCACAACTGCCTACATCAATTCTTCCTCCATAAACCTCGATGTCTCCCCATTGCTTCTAGAATAAAGTACATTTGCTCTTGCAACTGGGCTCCAATTTTTCTTTTCAGTCATATTAAACATTGCCTCTTAGCATACTAATCCAGTCCAACTGGCCTTGCTGTTCCTGTCGCACAGTAGTCCCTACTCTATGCCTTTGTAATAGCTTTCCTCCGCACCTGAAGTATACGCCTTTCTCACTTTTGCTTCATAGAATTCTCAGTGTCCTTCAAGCCTCAGCTCAAACACCACTTTCAGTACGAAATCCTTCCCTATCTTTTTTAAATAAGCATGTACTCTGTGCCAAATGCTTCACAAATATTATCTTGTTTCATCCTCATAAGAACTCTGGGAGGATAGGTGCTATTATTATCTATCTCCATTTTGCAGATAAAAAAACTGAGGCAGACAGAGGTTAAGTGACACTTACTCAGTTACTAAGTGTCTGAGGTCAGATTTAAACTCAGGTCTTCTTGATTCCAAAACCAGGGCTCTATCCACTGTGCCACTTAGCTATACCTTTTTTTATTTCCCTAACCCAACCAAAACTACTTTGTATTTATTTTATATATACTTATATAGGTACATACTTTCTCCTCTCCTCCCAATAAAATATAAGTAAGTTAAGGTCAAAGACTTTCATTTTTTTCCCCTTGAGCCCCGAGGGTACAGCACAGTGCCTGGCACATAATAGTCACTAAAATTCTTATTTATTATTTGCTTAATAAATGTTTGTTGTATGGAACTGAATCTGACATTCAGTAGAAACTGTGGGAGGAGAATATGGAGAACAAATAGAATCAACCATTCAGATCCAGTAATCCCCAATTGCCTCTGGTTGATATGAACACACCCAAGAGAATATGAGAGAGCCAAAGGGCATTGTCAGTGCTACTGACCTAAGCCAAAGGTATCAGAGTTTGCTTTGTGCTCTGTGCTCAAGACCTCAAGCAGTCATCAACACAGCGTGCACTCTTTCTCCAAGAACGTAGCAGTACCAAGGAACATGAAAGCAAACCAGCCTTCTGAAACTATTACTCTGACATGAAGAAGATTGAGTGAATTCTCTTACTCAATTTCCTATCAAGACAACCAGCTCTGTAACTTCAGGCCTGTATAAGAAGTGCCAGCCCAATAGTCATGCAAAAAAAAAATGCTTTAAATCACTTTTGATTAGAGAAATGCAAATTAAAACAACTCTGAGGTACCACATCACACCTATCAGATTGGCTAACATGACAAAACAGGAAGATGATAAATGTTGGAGAAAATGTGGGAAAATTGGAACACTAATTCATTGTTGGTGGAGCTGTGAGCTGATTCATCCATTCTGGAGAGCAATTTGGAACTATACCTATAAAGGGCTATAAAAATGTGCATACGCTTTGACCCAGCAATATCGCTTCTAGGTTGTATCCCAAAGAGATCATAAAAATGGAAAAAGGACCCATATGAACAAAAATATTTATAGCAGCTCTTTTTGTGATGGCCAAGAACTGGAAATCAAGGGGATGTCCATCAATTGGGCAACGGCTGAATAAATTATGGTATATGACTGTAATGGAATACTATTGTGCTATAAGAAAAGACGAGTAATCAGACTTCAGAAAAACCTGGAAAGACTTATATGAACTGATGTTGAGCAAAAGGAGCAGAACCAGGAGAATACTGTACACAGTAATAGCCACAGTGTGTGAGGACTGATTTTGAAAGACTTAGCCCTTCACAACAATTCAAGGACCTAAAACATTTCCAAAGAACTTTTGATGAAAAATGCCATTCCTGTCCAGAGAAAGAACTATAGAGTTGGAACACAGAATGAAGTAGACTTTTCTATTTTGTTATGTTTTGTTTTGGTTTGGTTTTTCTTGTGGTTTCTCCCATTTGTTTTCATTCTTCTATGCAACATGACTAATGTGAAAATATATTTAATAAGAAGAAAGAAGCACCAGCCCACCCAGAGGTTCTAGGTCTCCCTGGCCTTATCTTTGGCCCATAGACAACCTCAAAACATGAGACAGGTTGCAGCTGTTCTTAGCACTATTGGGAGAGCTGCACATCTCAGCCTCTCCTACTCTAGTGATAGAATTGTCTGTTTTCTCCCTCAGGGCACTGATTTATTTAGAAGGCTAGAAGTCCCACCTCTTAGCTTTTAAGTCTTTCTGCAATCTAGTCATGAATTACCTTTCCAGTCTCTCCTCCTAAAATTTCCTGGCATGAATTCTCTACCAAACTGGCTCTTAAACACCTTCTGGAATTTCTGAGACCTTCTTACTTCTTCCAGTTCAGTTTTGCAAATTGGAAATTTCAAGGTAAAGAGACAAGTACATCACACCCACTTGTGTGCAACAACAGTTTCAAAATATGATTTTTCTTTCTCCCCAAATTTGCTGCTACATCAGATCCATTCTGAAGTACCAGCCTATAGACTCAGGCTTGGCTCATTTCTCTGCTGTTTTTAGTATTGTCAAATTGCCTTGAATAGGTCTCTTTCCTCCATATTCTGAAGATGATGCCATTGGATTCACTGTGCACACTGACCTACATAAGACACGATGTCACATTTAGATCTGTAAGGAACTTTAGACACCAACTAGGTGTCTACACCCTCAGCAAGGTGTGCTGGGCTTGAAATCAGAAAGACTTGGTTACAGATCTCACTGCTCACACTTACTAGATACGTGGCTCTGAATAAATCATTTAATCTCTGTATACTTCAGACTCTTAAGGACTTAGCTGCCAAAATATAGATGAATTTTGGTTTAGATTGGTAGAGAGAGTTCCCATGCCAGGAGTTATGATGAAATCACAGGAGTCTTCCTGTAGCTCTCTGGGTAAAACACAGGAGGCATATGGTCCAATGAAAAACTCATTAACTCTTGAGTAAGAGGATTTGAATTCAAATTATATTTCAAACATTTACTTTTTGTTTGATTTGAGGCAAATCTTTCAACCTCCCTGGGCCTCAGTTTCCTCATATGTAAAATGGTGGGGGGGACTAGATGGACCCTAAGGTCCCTTGTAGCTCTAGAGCTATAAGACTAGCATCCCTCCTGCCCAAAAAACCACAACTACCTCCACAAGAAAACAGTGAAATATGTGTTCTCCACGCAAGCCACTAGCAGTCCCCTTTTTAAGTTTTTCAAACCATATCTGCTACCCAGATATTCATCACCTTTCTTCTTTCAATTCACTTGGCTTTTGACATGCACTGCAATTCCCAGTGACACCATAGACTTTCAGATATTTCCTGGATCAGGATCCCGGTGTTAGAACTTCCAGATCCTTCAGAAGACTGGAGAAAACACCTGAAGGAAACCTTGAAAGGTCAGTCCCAAATTCACATTTATTGAGCTTTCTCAGGTCATTAAATCCATGTTCTTGCCTTCAAGCAGTACTTTATTAAAACCCTTTCAATGAACCAGTCCTCCCATCCATCCCAGTGACCTTCCTGCCTTTAGGTAAGTAAGCATCATCGGAAAAGGAAACCTTACCAGTTTGGAACATGGGACATTCTGCTCTACAAGGAAAGGCAAGGGGAGAGATCCCTGAGTCAGCAATGAGAGCCCATTGACAGGTAAAAAAGAAATAATCATACACATGGAAATACTCTTTATTCCTGCTTTCTACTTTACCTTCTCAACCCACTAATGTTGTTACTGACTCAGGTCTCTCCCCCTTTTCATAACCAGAGGTTCTTTCATCTTTTTTGTGTGTAATGGGCCCCTTGGCAATCTGGTGAAACATAAGGACCCCTTCTCAGAATATTTCTAAATAATTGAAGAAAGTGTTAAATTTCAGTTAGAGAGTTATCAAAAATAAAGATGTCATTTTTTCCCATCCAAATTTGCAGACACACTAAAATCTATCCATAGGCTCTTGTGGGAGGAGTCTGTTGCTCCCTTGTTAAGAAACCCTGGCCTAATCCTTTTGGAGTAGAGGAGGGACCTACAGAAATTTTTAAAGAAGATACTTAAATGTAGCACATTCTTGATTGAATCCCATTTTCTTCATTTCTAGAAAAATTTAAAAGATTTTCATTATGTTTTTGTTGTGAACTATGCTCAAAGGGCTACAAAAATGTGCATACCCTTTGACCCAGCAATATCACTACTAGGACTGTATCCCCAAGAGATTATAAAAATGGGAAAGGGTCCCACATGTACAAAAATATTTATAGCAGCACTCTTTGTGGTAGCCAAGAACTGGAAGTCAAGGGGATGCCCATCAATTGGGGAATGACTGAATAAATTATGGTATATGAATGTAATGGAGTACTATTGCGCCATAAGAAATGATGAACTAGAAGACTTCAGGGAGGCCTGGAAGGACTTATATGATCTGATGCTGAGCGAAAGGAGCAGAACCAGGAGAACTTTGTGCACAGCAATGACCACAGTGTGCGAGAGTTTTTTCTGGTAGATTTGGAACTTTGTAATAACACAAGAACTTACTGAGAAAAAAAAAAATCCTAATGTCGGTCTTCTAAGGCAAAATGCCTTCCATACTCAGAGAAAGAAATATGGAAGTCATTTGCAGAATGTAGCAGATCATGTTTGTGTGTGGGTGGGTTTCAGTGTATTATGTTTTGATTTGTTATATGATTTCTTCCATTTATTTTAGTTCGACTACGTAGCATGACTTAGTGAAAATGTGCTCAATAGGAAAGTATATGTAGAACCTATACAGAATTGTATGCTGTCATGGGGAGGGAAGGGGGTATTGGGGGAAGGATGGGGGGATAAAGTCTTAACTTTAAGGAAATGATTGTAAAACATTAAAAAATAATAATAAAATTAAAATAAATAAATAAATAATAATAGCTAACAGTCATATAGTGTTTCAGGTTTGTAAAATGTTCTATAAGAATTATCTCATTTTATCCTCACAACAACCCTGGGAGTCTGATGTTATTATTATGCCTATTTGACAGATGAGGAAACTGAGGCAGACAGAAGTTAAATAACTTGTCCAGGGTTTAAGACAGTATTTTAACTTGAGTTTATTTTAGTTGCAGGTCCATCACCCTATCCACTACACCACAAAGCTACCTCTGTCTGCTTAATTTTTAGCAAAGTAAGATTGACTGTTCTTGCTTCTTTTCTGTTGCATTTCCCAAAAGATAAAATATTTTGCTACCCTGGTAGGGCAGGGTCTTTTTGAAGGATTCTCTTCTCACTTCAAACTTAGGACATTAATCCCCAGTCAGCTGACACCTTGATTGCCTTACAAATCCCAAATTTGCTTTCTTGTCCTTGAGTGTTCTTAGACTGTTCAATCGTTAACATTCTCTGCCAGCATGCCAGCCAGATTCCAATCTGAAATCCATTCAAGTATGAAAAAAATCATTCAACCTGCAAGCTTTCTAATAGCAGTTAGTAGACCAGAAAAATTAACATCTTACTGAGGGCGTTCCAATCTCTCTCCCCTCAGATTCTTGTGGAAGCAAAGCGAGATAAAGTTAAAATCAACAGTGAAGGAAGTGGGGTACAAAGATTGGTTTACTGGAAAGAGCCTAGAACCTGTGGCCTCAAGGTCACATGTAGCTCCCTGGTCCTCAAGTGCTTTTATTTCTCAGATGAAAATCTCAAAGATTTTCATATCTATTCCACTATTTTAACTCTCATACTCTTTGCCACACTGGAGCTTATTCATAGGATTTTAAATCTAGAGTCAGAAAGGAACTATGGATGAATGAATGAAAAAGTATTTATTAAGTATTTACTATACATGAAACATTGTTATTAGTGCTGGGGATACAAATACAAAAACAGCCAGTCCCTACCTTCAAGGGTCTTATATTCTAATATGGAAACATATATATATGTCAAAGAATAGATATATGTAACAACAGTAAGCATTATTGCTATCAGTAACAATAACAACAGCTAGCATTTATATAGCACCTTAAGGTTTACAAAGTACATGTTATCATGTGATCCTTACAACAGCTCTGTAAGGGCGGTGCTATTTCTCCCCCATTTTACAGATGAGGAGACTGAGAAAGGTTGAGAGACTCTCTTGTTTCTAAGTAGCTAATAAGTGGCCAATATGGGAGTTGAACTGAGGTTATATGTATCCATCTAAGTTGTCTTAATGAAGCACATGGGGGACATTGATACATATCTCTGGAATATTGCCCAGTCATTTCCAAGGAATACTATAATTCCTGTCTTGAGGGGAGTAAGGGAAGGGCCACCTAGGCTGGTGTTCTCTACTCCCATCTATGAGAGGGATATTGGACTAGAACTCTTATCGGTATGTTCCCTGATTATTGACGATTGAGGGATGTGATTTTGAGTCAGAACACAAAGCTGGTTCCTCATCAGCATACACTTGACAGTTTGAACCCTTCCCACCAAATGCTGGTTACCCAAAAGACCATCACAAATAGAGAATAATGAGTAAACTTGTTTATCTAAGCAAATGGTAAACAGAAATTGGAGAAGTTATGCAGATGAGAATATACCAGAAAATAGGGTGAATGAACTCTCCTGATGGTAGTGACGTATCTTAGCTCAAACCAAAAGAAGACTCTGATTTACATTTTTTGCACAAGTAACAAGCATCAGAGGTGGTGTATGACTCCAGAGCCTAGACCAGGAGTGGGGAACCTGTAACCCCAAGGCCATAGATTACCCACCCCTGATCTAGGCTCTTTCCAATAAACCATGTTTGTGAATGTCAAAGTCTGTGACTTCTAGGAAAAGAGATTGTGAGGGTAAATGATTTGGCCAACAACATCAATTCAGGTTTGTACGTCACTTTCTTCATAACAACCCAATGGTGTCAATGGGGTAAATATTACTGTCAATATTTTAGAGACTAAGAACTGAGGGAAAGAGGCAAGCTAAGGAATTTACCCAAGGTTGTATATCTGGTGAATGTCAAAGCTAGGACTTGAATTCAGGTCTGCTAACTCCCCAAACCACCCCTCTCAACATTCATTATGCTGTATGACCTCTCTTCACAATCTACTGCTATGCCTGGGGATTTCCTATTCATTCATTCAGCATTTATTCAGTATTTTTATTATTTTATTTATTATATTTTATTTATATTATATTTTATTATTTATTGTCTTCTATGTCTAAGGCACTGTGCTAGGTGCAAGAGATACAAAGATGAAAATAAAAGTCTCTATCCAAAAAGACTTTACCTTCTACTGCATGACAAAACATTGAGAATATTTAAAGGCTACCAAGATGGCACAGTGGATAGAGTGCCAGGTCTAGAATCAGGGACACTCATCTTCCTGCATTCAAATCTGTCCTCAGACATTCACTAGCCTTGTGTGACCCTGGACAAGCCACTTAACCCTCTTTGCCTCAGTTTCCTTATCTATAAAAATGAGTTGGAGAAGGAAATGGCAAACCATTCCAGTACCTCTGCCAAGAAAACCCCAAATGGGGTCAAGAAGAGTTAGATATGACTGAAAAGTAACTAAAAAATAATAAAGGAAGTTTTATAGATTACAGAAGAAGGTATCTGTATTCATTTTTTTATGAATCCTAAGAATACTGTATCAGAGGATCATAGATTTGGAGTTGCAAAAACTCTCAGAGACACTCTAGCCCAACTCCCTCATTTCAGTGATGAGGAAACTGAGAATCTGGGAGGTTAAATAACTTACCCAAGGTCACATAGGTAGTAATCATCAGATAGGATTTGAACCTAGGTCCTCTGATTCCAGAGCCTATTTATATATGATAATAATGCTGCATTTCATATTTATCTTGTATGTACCTATGTATATAGCTCTTTCCTAGCCCAATAGAATGTTTGTTCCTTGAGAGCTGTGATGGCAAGTAAAGAGGGATCTTTTGCTATTTTTATTTTAGTATATTCAAATGCCTCTGATTGAATCTTGACTTTATCAACCAAGAGTCTTTACTAGGAGTAAAGTTCAGAAACAAGAGTTTCTTTAACTAGAAACAGTATATATATTTGCATTGTTAATGTGATTAAAGATCTTCCCCAGTCATTTTAATGAGTCTGCCCATTAAAGGGAGTTTGATTAGGGAAGATTTGTAGGAAGGCCCACAACTTTTGTTAATGAGGTTCTCAAGGGTTGGGATGCCCTCTGACTCTAAAAAAGATATAAAGACTCTGAGGATGAGGTTTTACTTTGGGGCTTACTGACTGGAAGTGTTTGTTTGGCCCAACAAGGACTCTGGGAAGCCTCAAAGGAGCCCCCTGGCTTGGAAAACCCAGTGGTCAGGCAGAGGAAGCCATGTCTGTTGATCTTTGATTAGACTCCCCTGAACTAGGTGAATGATACATGTGCTTGATTAAAATGATTGTTAACCCCTCAAAAGTTGCCTTTCCTTTTATGAATGCAGATGTAAGAACCTGTGGCAGCAGACCCACCTGTGTATGTCGGGATGTTTACTGACACAAGAGTGGAGATAGCTTCCTTTTTCTTTGCATACCTAGTGCTTAACACAGTGTCTCACACATTGCTCTTCAGTCATGTCCACCTCTTCGTGATGCATTTGGGGTTGCAAAGATATTGGCATGACTTGCTATTTCCTTCTCCAGCTCATTTTTATAGATGAGGAAACTGAGGCAAAGAGGATTAAGTGACTTGAACCCACGAAGATGAGTCTTCCTGACTCCTAGCCCAATGCTCCATCCACTGCACCAGTGGCTGCCCTGCACACAGCGAGCACTTAAATGCCTGTCGATAATAATAAATTGATTCTTCAGTGGTTGTTAGAAGTTAGAGTGCCTTGGCTCTACCACATTTGAAGCCTTGTTCCCAGTTCTGGGTACCACATTTTAGGAAAGCTATTGATAAACTGGATGCCAAAAGACCTTAGAATTACCCCATCTTGAGAATCAGTTGAGGGAAAAGGGGATATTTAACCTGGAGAAAAGAAGACTGAGTGGGGCATGATACCCACCTTCAAATAACTGAAGGACTATTGTAGAACAAGATCACACTTGTTTTGTTTGGTTTTAGAAGACAGAACTGGAAACAATAGATGAAAGACATAGAAAGGCAGATTTCATTTCCATGTAAGAGAAAACAAACTTAACAAATAGCACTAGCCAAACATGGCACAGCCTGCCTTGGAAGGTATCAGGCTTTTCTAGATACCTAAAGACTAGACATCTTCAGGAAATGACTAGGGGACCACTTATGAGGGATGCCAGACAGGCAATTCTTGGTCAGGTACACATAGGATAACATGTCTTCTGAAAGTCCCTTCTAACTCTAAGACTGGAGATTTAGTGATGTGTAGGCTACATAGAGTTCATCTAAAAAGGAATCATTAGACCACCCTAAAGAAAAGAAAGGAGCAGTGGGACGTGGAGATAGAAGCAGACCTCAACCTGGAAGACCTAGGTTCAGGCCCAGTATATATACTACATAACATGAGACAATGGGTAAGATATTTGACTTACCTCAGTTGCCTTCTCCCATTGGTGAGTTACTCCTAGAACCTCCATTTTGAGGAAGGTCCTGGACCAACTAGTCTTCATTATCCAGACCTCCTCGTCATGGTTACCTTCTACTCCAGCGTCCTCCCTCCTCCACTCTTACCCCAGCTTTTCAACTCCCTTTCAGAAAATGTTGTCTTCCTTCTTAGAATGTAAGCTCATTGCAGGCAGAGCCTGTCTTTCTTTTGCTTAGATTTATATCTCAAACATTTAGCACATATAGTAAGGTCTGAATAAATCCTTGCTGACTAACTAAAATGACTTCTCAGTGCAGTCTGGGCCACCTTCTGAGACAATAAAATATAGAGAAGTTGTTGTTCTGATAGTCCTGAAATTTTTATAGCTAAAACAAATCCCTCTACTCTCTCTTTTTTAACTTGTTTTTTAAAAAAAAAAAACAACCTATTAGACAAAGATAGAAAAAACAGATACAGGAATAGAGTTAAGGAAGGTATTTTCGATATCGTTTATTTCAGTGGTTCAAGATGCGTTTCATGATAAAGTTATCATGTATGCAATTTTAGCTCTAGAATGACATTCATTCACACAAGGTCTCACTGTGAAAATAGGTACACTAATTTTCAAAGGAAAATATTACTGTTTCCTTCCAAACAGTGGCTACACTAAGGGATTAGGTTGCCTTTCTTTCAGTGGCTTTGCCTAAAGCCCAGCAATGTGCAAATTCCACTTGTGTGCAATCTGAACTGGAGGTAGCAAGGTCCTCAGAAAATTAATCAGAGGGGTTGACAGACTTACAAACATGGCATGCCATGGATCCAACTCCTTGTTTTCTTGTGCTTGGATGGGAGAGGGTAATGATTTTGTGTGTGTGTGTGTGTATGTGTGTGTGTGTGTGTGTGTGTGTGTGTGTGTGTGTAAAGCAGACATGGAGAGAGGGAGAGAAAAAAGAGAAGAGACAGAGGGGGAGGAAGGGAGGGAGGAAAAGAGACAGAGAGAGAGATCTGGTGTATGTACGAGGATTGTCAACTGTGCTGGGTTGAGATGAGTGTAGTTGTTACAAGTGACTAAATGAGATGTATATGTACAGCTACATGACATCTCTTTTTGTTTCATGTTTTCAATTATCAGGCATTTATTTTGCCTCCTTTCTGCCACCCCTTACCTTGGAAAAAGAAAAATGTGACCCTTGAAGTAGATATATATAGTCAAGCAAACCTAATTGCCATATTGGCCAGGTCCAACATATATGTCTCACTGTGTCTCAGTCCACAAAAACATATCTCACCGTGCAGTCTAAGTCCACCCCTTTTCTGTCAGGAGGTGGGTAGCTTGTGTGCATCTTTGGTTCCTGGAATTATGGTTAGTCATTGCCTTGATCATTGTTCTCAATTCTTTTAGTTTTGTCTGTCATTATGTTGTTATTGTATATTGCTCTCCTGGGGCTGCTCACTTCATTCTGCATGAGTTTATACAAGCTTTCCCAGGTTTCTCTAAAACAGTCCCTTTCTACATTTCTTATGGCACATTCATATACCATAATTTGTTCATCATTTCTCTAATTGATGGGCACTCCCTTGGTTTCCAGTTCTTTGTCATTACATGAAGAGATGCAATAAATACTTTTATATACAGGAGTCTTTCTTCTCTTTCTCTGATCTCTTTGGAGTATAGGCCTCGTAGCAATATCACTGCATCAAGGATATACTCAGTTTAGTAACTTTTAGGACAGATTCCCAAATTGTTTTCCAGAAGTTAAATGACATCTAAGACAACCTCTGACCAGTAACAAGCAAAAACAGATTTCAGTCCTTCTAGAATGACATCTACGTGATCGTCTGAAAATCATGAGTGCAAGGCTTCCTTCACAAGTCCATTGTCATCCAGTGGTCAGTTTTCAGGCCGTGCTGCCTTCTCCCTGGCCTACTGGGATTCACAACAGGAAGGAAAGTGTGGCTAGTCTTCTTACCTTCAGAGTATTTCCAACACAGAGGCAATATGACTGATCATATTCTTTCCCTTCCCTCTGGTCAAGAACTTAAGCGGTGAGCAACTTTCTATCCCCCTCAAACCATAAGACTTGTGGGAAAATCAAAATCACCCTCTTAACTTAGAAGTAAACACATTTCAGGGGCTGATGATACAGAAATTTGACCCATAAAGTTAAAATGCTAAAGAACTTTGAAATTCTACTAGCGGTGAAAAGTGCAAATAGCCATGTCCAACACAAGTAAGGCATGGAACATAGGGATTAGTGGGAGAAGCAGCCCCCAGCCAGTGTTTTCTGAGTCTTCTGACAGGCTAAATTGTTAAATCTTTATGATAAGAACTGCAGGTTTGGGGGATTTTGATGAAAAACTCTTCCTTCGGACAATCCAACAAACAGCAACACCAGTCAGTCTACAAAAAACACAGGTTTCTCATTGCAATTGAAAAGATCCATTGGCATAAAGCATAAATATCACTCAAACTTCCATCAGCAAATTTGTTCTGCTATAGATACTGATAACATGCTAGTAACAAAACATCAAGATACTCTCTCCAAACCTTTCTATGATTGCCAAAAACTGTCCCCCAAACATCAGATTGCATTTCTATGCAAGATACATTTTAAGAGGTTTATACCATGCCTCCTGAAGAGCCAGAGCCATAACTAGGGTGGGACAAGAAAGGCTTTGCCCCAGGTTGTTGTATATCTAGAATACCATGTTTTCTCCTTCCCCTAACATTGGGGGTCTTCACACATCATCTGCTCCTTTGCTCGCTCCATATCACAGTTCCCACATCCGCAGCATGATCACTTCTATTTTTTTTTTCCCACACACCCCAGTGGCCACTGCAGCAGCAACATAGGGTCTCTGTTTTCTCCCCTTGGTGTGATGGTTCAGGGTCTTCGCCTCTCCCCCGGAAGACCTTGTTCTCAAGAAAGTCTCTCACCCCAGGTATCAGAGTTGCTAATAATGGCTTTGCTGGCAATACTTTCTTATCTATTCTGACTACTCAGTATAAGGTCAAAATAAACTTATTATTATGGATTAGAAAGTTATTACAGTTCAGTCCAGCATAGCCAGCCTTGAGTACACAATTATTTCCTTTTCTTTGTTCCAGGTAGAAAAACTACTGAATGATTAGCTAGACTGCTAAAGAAGCAATCTGTTATACTAGGAGCAGCCTATGGCAGGCAAAGTCTACTTGCTTAAGAGGGTGACAAGATCTTAATCATCAATTAGATGGACTGATATCTGAATGCAGCTGAGATTTCCAGATTTTTAAATCTTTTTTTTTTTTTGGTTTTACTAAATAGACCGGTCTTTTCTCCTTTTATTGGCCTGGTCTCCCAGTGTTAGGCTTCCTATGAAAAAAGATTCTCAGGCCTTCAATGAGCTTTTCTCTAGGAGATCAGACACATTCCTGACTTGGATGATGAGGATGGCTCTTCCACAGCTATCCCCTTCATGTCATCAGGCATCTGGCCATCAGCACGCCACACATTCAGGTCCCCAAAAATACCCATTTCAATCATCTCTTCCTGCCAGGGTATGGGACAATTTCCAGTTGCAAATTCCTGAAAGAATTCAGTATCTGTTTTGTCAAAGACAATCCCTTTAACAGTGGAAAAGGCACCAACATCCTGGATGTTCTTTGCATAAACGGTTCTAGAGTCAGGGATAAAAGGAGGTATCAACATACCTGTTGGAAGAAAAAAAAATAAGAAACAATAGATGGGCTAAGATAGAGTAAGGAAAGAAATAGTTTAGCAAGGAGAAAAAACTAAAAATTATAATAATAATAATGTTGTTGTTGTTTTGACTAGAGACATTGCCTAGTGTCTAGTAGAGAAAGTGAAGCATGTCTACCTATATCAGAAATTCTCTGAGAACAGGCACCGTATCTCATGATTCTTTGTATGGCCCAGAGTTATAAGTATAATCTAGGGTATACTGTAGTTAGTTAATGCTGTTGCTATTTAATCATTTCAGTTGTGTCTTACTCTTCATGATCCCATTTGAGGTTGTCTTGGCAAAGATACTGGAGTGATTTGCCATTTCCTTCTCTAACTCATTTTACAGATAAGGAGACTGAGACAAACTGGGTGAAGTGACTTGCCCAGGGTCGCACAGCTAGTACATGTCTGAGGCCAGATCTGAACTCAAGATGAATCTTCCTGATGCCAGTCCTGGCACTCTATTCACTGTGCTATCTAGCTGCCCCAATTGCTCAATACAATTTAAAAATTCTTTATGTGGAGGGGGCGGTGAGGGGGTAGAGTCAAGACAGTCAAGTAGAAGGACAAACCTGCTGTAACTCTCTCCCCAAAGCTCATAAAATACTTGTAAAAATGATTCTAAACAAAATCTAGAGCAGCAGAAGCCACAAAGCAACAGAGTGAAAGAGATTTCCAGCCCAAGGCAACCTGGAAGACCAACAAGAAAGGTCTATTGCATCTGGCTCAGAGCAGAGCACAGCCTACAGAGTACAGCCCAACTTTGGCCATGCTGCATGGCAGGGACAGGACTGGAGCAGGTTTCAGGGTGCCGAATCCTGGGAGCAGCTGTGGGTTCCCAGATTCCTCAACCCACAAACACCAGAGACAGCTTCAAAGGTCAGTGAGAAAGATCTTTCATCTGAGTGAGAAGGGAGCAGAGTCCTGCCCTAGTCCTGGCCCCAGGCAGCCTCAGCATCCATTTTTGAAGCCCTCAGCCTAAAGACCCCGGAGGAATCAAGCAGCTGATCTGAATCTCAGCCCTGATTGGTGGCCCTGGGGTGAGGAGGAACACTGTCATGGTAGAACTGGAGGTGGTTGTGAGGAGGAGGACCCTACTCACAGATCCTGGGTAGAAAAGCTTGTGGTTGCTCCCAGACCAGAGTGCAGGCCAGGAGAGGAGCAAACTCCTCTCCCTTAATTGTACCACCCTGGAGGAACTGAGAACTTACAGGTCCCTAGAGTATACCCTCCACTTGACAAAGGATTCAAAAGTCAAGTAACTGACTGGGAAAATGCCCAAAAAGGGGAAAAAATAGACAATAGAAGGTTACTTTCTTGGTTAACAGGTATTTTCCTCCATCCTTTCAGATGAGGAAGAACAAAGCATACCATCAGAGGAAGACACCAAAGTCAAGACTTTTTCATCCAAAACCTCCAAAGTAAATTTGCAATAGTCTCAGACTATGGAAGAGCTCAAAAGAGATTTTGAAAATCAAGTAAGACAAGTGGAGAAAAAATTGGGAAGACAAATGAGAGTGATGTAAGAAAATCATGAAAAGTGAGTCAACAGTTTGCTAAAGGAGACTCAAAAAAAAAAAAAAGAAAATAACAACTTTAAAAACAGGCTAACTCAATTAGGAAAGGAGGTCCAAAAAGGCAATGAGAAGAAAAATGCATTAAAAAACAGAATTAGTCAAATGGGAAAGGAGGTCCAAAAACTCACTGAAGAAAATGGTTTTTTTAAAATGGAGCAGATGGAAGCTAATGACTTTATGAGAAACCAAGAAATTACAAAACAGAGCTAAAAGAATGAAAAAATAGAAGACAATGTGAAATACCTCATTGGAAAAACAACTGACCTGGAAAATAGATCCAGGACAGACAATTTAAAAATTATAGGATACCTGAAAGCCATGATGAAAAGAAAGAGCCTACATGTAATCTTTCATAAAATTATCGAGGAAAACTGCCCTGATATTCTAGAATCAAAGGGTAAAATAAATATTGAAAGAATCCACCAATCACCTCCTGAAAGAGATCCAAAAGGAAAACCTCCTAGGAATATTGTAGCCAGATTCCAGAGTTCCCAGGTCAAGGAGAAAATATTGCAAGCAGCCAGAAAGCAACAAGTATTATGGAAATACAATAAGGATAACACAAGATTGAGCACCTTCTATATTAAGGGATTGAAATCTTGGAATATGATATTCCAGAAGTCAAAGGAACTAGAATTAAAACTAAGAATTACCTACCCAGAAAAACTGAGTATAATACTTCTGGGGGAAAAAAATTGTCATTCATTGAAATAGAGGACTTTTAAGCATTCTTGATGAAAAGACCAGAGCTGAATAGAAAATGTGACTTTCAAACACACGAATCAAGAGAAGCATCAAAAGGTAAACAGGAAAAAGAAGTCATAAGGGACTTTCTAAAGCTGAACTGTTTACATTCCTACATGGAAAGATAATATTTGTAACTCCTGAGACTTTTCTCAGTATTTGGATAGTTGAAGGGATTACATACACACACATACAAACATATATATACATATGTGTGTATATATATATGTGTGTGTGTGTATATATATATATAATATATACATCTAATATATATATATATATATATATATATATATATATATATATATATACACACACACACACAGAGAGAACAGGGTGAGTTGAATAAGAAGGAATATCTAAAAAAATAAAATTAAAGGGTGAGAGAGGAATATATTGGGAGGAGAAAGGGAAAAATAGAAAGGGGCAAATTATCTCTCATAAAAGAGGCAAGAAAAAGCTTTTTGAATGGAGGGGAAAAGGGTACAGGTGAGAGGGAAAAAGTGAAGCTTACTCTCATCACATTTGGCTTAAGGAGGGAATAACATGCACACTTAATTTGAAAATCTATCTTATACTACAGGAAAGTAGGAAGAAGGGGATAGGTTGGCTGTGAAGGGGATGGGAAAAGGGCAAATGGGAGGAGGGAGTAACTAGAAGTAAACACTTTTGGGGAGGGACAAGGACAAAAAAAAGGGTAAAATAAATGGGGGACAGGATAGAATGGAGGGAAATATAGTTAGTCTCTCACAACATTACTTATGGAAGTCTTTTGCATAACTACTCATGTATAGCCTATATTGAATTGCTTGCCTTCACAACGGGAATATGTGGGGAAAGAGGAAGGGAGAGAAGTTGAAACTCAAAGATTTAGGAATGAATGTTGAGAATTGTTTTTGCTTGTAACCGGGAAATAAGAAATACAGGTAATGAAGTATAGAAATCTATCTTGCCCTATAAGAAAAGAGAGAAGATGGGGATAAGGGAGGAAAGGGGTATGATAGAAGAGAGGGCAGATTGGGGGAAGGGGTAATCAGAATGGATGGTGTCTTGGAGTGGGGAGAGAAAGAGATGGGGAGAATATTTGGAACTCAAATTCCTGTGGAAATGAATGTTGAAAACCATAACTAAATAAATTAATTTTTAAAAAAAGAAAATTCTTTATGTAGTTTGCAAGATTAAACTGGGAGCGTTGCAAAGCCCCCAACCACATCCTCAGATTCTAAAATATAAGTGAACGCATGCAATCATGTTCTCATCACCTCTTGCCCAGACAAGTGTAAAAAACTCTTAACTGGCCTCACCACATTCCATCTTTCCCCACTATCAGCCATGCTCAATGCCACTTCCAGATCATCCTTTCTAAAGCACAGTTCTAATGACCATTGGTCCCCTAACCAAAATCCTTCAATGGCTCTCTAAACTCTTCAGTTGGGTATTCAAGGCCCTCAGTGATTTGAAATTTTATCTTTCTAGACTTATCTCCCACTACAGAAAACCTCTACTCTAATCAGACTGGCTTTCTTTCCCCCATTTTTGCATGTTTGCTCATGCTGGTGACTTACCTCAAATACTCTACCCTCTAAATCCATTCATCTTTCATATCCCTCAGTTAAAATGCCTCCTCTTCCTTGAAGACTTCCCTGATCATCCAATTGTTAGTCATTATAGCACTTAGAGTCTATACTGTTCAAAGGTCTTCATTTCTCACCAGGAATTCTCTACCATGCCTCCAGAAAGTCCTTCATTCTGAGAAAGTGAAGAAAGACTCCAGTTGTGGAATTCACATCTGGAAAGTACCTTCTGCTTGTAGCCCTTTCCTCCAATTAGATGGCTCTTCCCAGAGCCTACACTGAAGGAGGGCATGAGGCCAGCCTTGTCTTCAGTTCTCACCAGGCAACGTTCCAGACTTTCTACAATTCCCCAAAGCAAGCTGGGCGCCCTCTTCCCCACCCTTCACCCCAACTCTTCAGCTTCCTTTTATTTCTTATCTTCCCTTACTTTGTGTTGAGTGAGGGAGGGCTGTGCAGGTCAGCGGCCTCACTTCTCCAGAGCCATCTGAATCCAGTGACCAGGTACTCATCAGGATGACTGGAGAAGGCCCAGCATGCAATGAGAGGCCTTGGTCCATTCAGGTACTCACTTAGAGAGAGGTAATGCCCATTCAGTGAATATGCCTCTTTAAGACATAAACAGAGCCCACAGACTGGACAACAAGAGCTCCCTGCTCAAACTCCACTTAATGACTGTTTTCTGGACCCTCTTGACTTAAGAGTGATTATCAATGGTAACTCTTGCTCTTTCCCTCCCAGCTTGACTTACTCATATTTTTTTTCTTTTGCTCATTAAAGGAGCCATTCCCTGATTACTTCTTAAAGAGGCCTATTCACTGAATAAGTGTCACCTCACTCACTAAGTGAGTACCTGAATAGGCCTTAGGAGAAAAAGGCTAAGGTCTCCCCTTGCATCATGGGCCATCTCCAGTCATCCTGATGAATATCTGGTCACTGGATCCAGATGACTAAGGAGGAACAAGCGAGATTGGTGACCTGCACAGCCCTCCCTCCCTCAAAACAAAGTCCAGTGCAAGTCATGCCATCATCTCTCTGATGTCATGGTCTTCTTCAGAAATGAAGGATGAACACACACAATATCTTCCCTTATTCTCCATTAAGATGTAAACTCTTGAGGGCAGGGACTTTCCCTTTTTCTTGTTTTCTCTCCCTTCAGGGCTTAGCCCAGTGCCTGACCCATAGTAGCAAGTATTTAATAAATGCTCCTAGACTGAGCTCCTATTCTGCCTTGTGTCCTACTTATTTGTGCACATCTTATACACTAGACTAGATGCCAGGCCCTAGACCTGAATTCAAATTTACTTATTATTTATTCAAATTTATCAATCATCTAATATCACCATAGGACAAATTTCAGGTCCTTTCTTAAGAGCAGGTTTTAATAGATTTAGAAGTAAAAGGCACCTCAGAGACTTAGACCTGAATTCAAAAACAGCTTCAGACACTTACTAGCCATAAAAGTCACTGGGCAAGTCACTTCACTCTCTTTGCCTCAGTTTACTCATCTGTAAAATGAGCTAGAGAAGGAAATGGCAAACCATTCCAGTATCTTTGCCAAGAAAACCCCAAATGGGTTGGACGAGATGGAAAATGACTGAACAACAGTTCGAACATTAATGTATACCTACATACTTACATATACATATGTACATGTGCACATTATATATACATGCACATATATACACACATATACATATGTACATGTGCACATTATATATACATGCACATATATACACATATACATATGTACATGTGCACATTATATATACAATGCACATATATACACATATACATATTTACATGTACACATTATATATACATGCACATATATACACATATACATATGTACATGCGCACATTATATATACATGCACATATATACACATATACATATGTACATGCACACATTATATATACATGCACATATATACACATATACATATGCATACATATTTCAAAAACATAGACATACATATACACATATAAAATACAGAAATACAGGGTGTCCCAAAAGTATTAACATATTTTTAAGCTATTAAAATTTGTGTGACAGTTATTAAGCTGGTGTGTGTGTGTGTGTGTGTGTGTGTCTGTGTGTGTAACCGCACTAAGACTTTTGGGATTCCCAGTATTTCACTATCTTTGTCATTATCGCTATATATGATATCATATACCATGTATATGATCTCTCCCAACATGCCAGAGAAACTCCTTGAGGAGTATAACATAATATATTATTAAGTATCTATATCTTCAGTGTTCAGCAGAGTGCCTGGTTAATAATCAATACAAGCGATTGCTTGTTAAACTCATGAATAATGATCAAAGGAGATATCTGTAAAGCTCTTTGTATACGTTGGAGCGTTATACACAAATCAACTATTACTACTGTTTTTTCAAGTGTGGATACATTAAGTCCTTGGTACGTACCAGCTTCTAGCTGTCTCCAGCTAATATCCTTGAAGAGCACGTTGACTCGAAGCTCGTCACAGCTGCCGTTTTTGAATCCAAGGCGCTTCGCTGGGTCTTTCTCAAGAAGGGCTTCACAGAAGTCCTTGCTGGCCTTGCTGAACTTCTCTGTGTACTTCACAGGCTCAGAGATAATTCTCTGTTTGAGCTCTTTATTTTCAACCTAAAAGGAGAAAATGTTGTAGTCAGTTATGGACAGGCACAAGTCACTAGTGGCCAATCATTAACAAAATTGTAAAGCTGTTGACCTTACTCCAATCTATTTGAATCCCTAGTATGCTTGAATTGTCTCCCTTACATATATCCTGCCAAAACCTGCTCTTAGGAAAGAAGAAAGAATGGAGGGATAGCAGTATGGAGTAGTGGAAAGAATGCTTGCTGAATTTGGAGTCACATAACCCAAGCTTGAACTACTGTTCTGCCTCTTACCACCTGAGTAACTCTGAGTAAGTAGCTTCTTGCTTGGTCCTCCATGGTCCTCAGTATCTTTATCTATGAAATGAAGGGGTTAGAAACCAGGAAGTCTCTGAGGTATCTTCCAGTTCTAAATCTATTAAAGTTCTTAAGAATGGACTTGAAATTTGTCCAATGGAGATATTAAATAGTTGATAAAACTAACTCTCCCTTTAAATTGGAACCTGGAAGAAATGTAGTTGCTTCTTTAATAGTTATAGGTTGCCAATATTTTACTTTCATGGTCTGAGGAATAAGATTCATTTCTTTGACTTTACTAAGAGAAAGTAGTTGCTTTGATTTTTGTTACTTCTGTGACCAGATTTTTAGGTCCTCATGGTAAAATTTGAGCAGTGTCTTTCTGGTTGGCAGTAGTTACAGTTCAAGGGAATCTTATTTTTCAGTTTGTGGTCAGTTATAAGGCCAAAGAGACCGAGTCACAAGATAAGGAGACAGGCCCTAGAGTCCCAGTACCCAAAGTTATAAGGATTCAGTCATTAATTCAAGGCCATCTTCTCTGATTCTTCACTTGATAGAACTGGAGAAACTTTCTCTTATTGTGAAAATTTGGTTCTACCCCCTAATCCTCTACACCTATTTACCTAGCTTTCAAAATCCAGTCCCAAATCCTTGTAATGCTAATGGTGGGGAGGGGTGGTGCAGGAGAAGAAGAGTTAAAGATCTTCCCCAAACATTAATAGGCCTCAATACTTTTGTTCTATTGAGGCATTGGGTCAGAGGGTCCTGCCCTCTGGCTCTGAAAAGTGTATAAAGACTCCAAGGTGAGGTTTTACTTTGGGGCTTAGTTTTTGGAAGAAAGTTTGTGTGACAGATGAGACTCTGGGAAGCCACTAAGGAGCCCTTCTGGCTTTGAAAACCCAGATGTTGGTGCTTCTCTGTAATGGTCAGACAGCTGGAAGCCCTGTCTGTTGATCTTTATTTCTCTGTTTGTATTTTCTCTGAAGTTCAGGGTGCTGATTTTTTCCCTTGAACTAAATGAATGATATATGTGCTTCATTAAAGTGATTGTCGACCCCTCAAAAGTTGCTTTCCTTTTAGAAAAGCACATCAAAGAACCTGTACAGCAAGCCTCCAGTGTATGCCAGGGTCCTTGCTGATACAATCCTCCATAAATCTTGCCCAAGAGTAGAAATTAGGGAATTCTTTGAAGAATGAGGAAATGAATATAATTTAAATCTTATTCCATGGTTTGGGATGATAATTAATAAAATTAAGTAGCTGAAGGTGGTTTCAGGTTTGGGCAAATCAATGAAAATTTAGTGGGATTGAGGTGCTGAGAGAGGCATAAATGGCATTCAGGGTTAAGTTTATTGAAATTTAGAAAAATACAAGTATGTCTAAATTATCTGAAGATGCTTTATCTGACATATGAGAAGTTGTTTCTTGCTCCAGGAACTGTTCTGAGACATGTGTCTGAATCTTGCATCAGATACTTATTATTAGCCTGCTCTAGAGATATCACTCAACCAAGAGTGAACACCAACATAAAGAAGCCCCTGACACAGTTTCAGAGAAATCAGAGAAGACTTACATGACTTGATACAGTATAAACTGAGCAGAACCAGAATAATTTATATAGTAAAATTTTTACTGTTGTCATCTTTCAGTCGTGACTCCATTCAGACCCTATTCAGTCTCTATGACCCTATTTGGGGTTTTCTTAGCAAAGATGCTGGAGTGGTTGGCCATTTCCTTCTCCAGATCATTTTATAGATGAGAAAACTGAGACAAACAGAGTTGTGACTTGCCTAGGGTCACACAGTAGTAAGTGTCTGAGGTCAGATTTGAACTCATGAAGATGAGTCTTTCTGATTCCGTGCCTAAGAGTAACAGTATCATAGCATAAGTGATACAGTAACAACACCATTGTAAAGATAAATATCTTTGAAGACTTAAGAACTCTGGTCAATGTCATGACCAACCATGATTCCTGACAGAGAGTGAACTCACCCTGAGATATGTTTCTTGGACGTGGCTAATCCAGAAATTTGTTTTGCTTCACTTTGCATGTTTGTTAGAAGGGTTTTTTTCTTCCTTTTTTAATGATAGGGCGAGTGGGAGGGAGAGAATAGGGTTTTAATTGAAAAAATAAATTTAAAAAACTAAGTCCTTGAAAGCTGAAGTTGTAATCCCAGAGTACATGGAGATGTCTGCCTGACATACACTCTCCACTCTCATTCCTCATTACCACCATCATAAATAAGATTCAGCACCAAATGACCATCAGTATAATAACAGATGCCCCTTGTCTAGAGAGCAAATTCTAATACCTTTTCTCCTCTGGCTCGAAAGGGCCCTCTGGCTGCAATCATCTCATACAATGTAACCCCCAAGGCGAAGTAATCCACGGAGAAATCATATTCCTCACTTTGAAGCAATTCTGGCGCCATGAAACCTGCAAAGACATCAGCACCAACTGAATGCCAAATCCAGAGACTGCAGCTGTTCTAGCAGGAAGCAGTTATCCTGAGACTTGCAATCATGGAAATGATGCTGTCATGAAACCAAGAACAGCAGAAGATATGATACGAATTCTCATTTCGCCACCTCAGTCCACACATAACCCTAATGGAGAAACGACAGAAAAGTAACACCAGAATCCACCAGAAAAGCAGAAATTTCCTCCTTTCTGTGTATCAGCTGGGATGCATTGGTAATCTGTGACCAAAGAAGACTATAGTAAATAGTCAGTCAACAGACATTTCTTAAGTGCAAATGTGCCAGGCACTGCGCTAACCACTGGGATACAAAGAAAGGCAAAAAAAGTTAGTTCGTCCTAAGTTTGGCTTAAGAAGTGATTTTCTCTGGTTTATTTTCCTTTAATTTCCATAGAAGGTTAATCAATAGTGGCAGCAATTGCAGGCCCTCATCCAGGGCCTCATGCTTTGGAGGAGCCATGCAGCTGCTCCCTAAGGGGCCTACCTTCAATGCCAATTCTCTGGAAGGAAAGGAAGCAGTCTAGAAAACGGGTGCTTTAAGAAAGTGCGGGGACAGGAAAGAGGGTGGAAATGAGAGGCATTTTATCAGCATGGAAAGAAGGGTGGGGAGACTGGCCCCCTGATTGCAATTTATTTCCTTCATGCGGTCCTTTTTTGAAATCTCCCTTTCTTTTCTTTTACAAAGTTGTCACTCATTTGAACCAAATTTCATCTATATAAAAAATGTTGAAAGCCAAAAAGATGGTTTTCCTCAGCCCTGATGATTTTCCTTGACAAACAACCTTGGCCTGAAACACAATGGAGTTCCCAATTTAGGAGCTTATTTAGTATACTGTTAATATGCTAATTTGGTATTTCACTTGAAGAACTGTTCCCATTCCGTTCTAAACATCACAATAACAGCAATAAAACTAGCATTTATTTAGTGCTTTAAGGTTCACAGAGTCTTTATCCATGTTCTCATTTGCGTTTCACAGCAATCCTATGAGGTAAATGCTCTTATTGCAGATAAGGAAACTGAGGCAGAGAAGTGAAGTGACTTTCCGGGCACCGCACATTTGGCTTTACCATCTGTAAAATGACAGAACTGGAGATGATCTCTGCAGTCCCTTTCAGCTCTGACGTTCTAGCCTGCTGTGAAATACACAAGCAGCGCTTCTCTTCATGACAATAGCAGGGGCACCCTCTAGTGGTCATGCCTATTAACGCATTCTCTTCACCACCAAAATGAGGGGACTCAAACACCATCTCAACGTTTGGATTTGATTTGGTTTTTATTAAATTGTATTTAAATTAAAATCTCATTAAATTCTGTAACATTCTGGTGTCAAGCAATTGTTTATATTCCCCTTTTGAAGTAAAATCCCACCACTCCTCCAAGGCTCCCAGGGAGTGCTCCATTTCTGCCCCTGCTCCTCCTAAGCCACTCACTTCCCTCGCACTGTGACCTTGAGAAGGGCTTCAGCTTCTTATCTGTAATTGAGGGAGGTGGAATACTTAGCCTCAAATGTCCCTTTCAGACCTACAGGGCAGCAAAGTAGAAAGCCACACCCACCAGTGGAGATCTAGCGTGAGACGGCTCAATTCTTTTACAAATGCTGGGTCTCCCAACTATAGTAGGGGGCTAGCCTTTTTGCATCCCCAACAATTAGCCCACTGTTTGGCACATGCGAAGCGCTTAATAAATGCATTTTCATTCATTCATTCGTTCATTCATTCAGTCATTCATTCGATCATTCCAGGCCTAAAGCTATGATCCTACCACCTGATTTGGGGAGGAAGAGGTCAGCACTGCTTCTTTAAGAATTTCTATATCAACCAAACTGACATCCTCTCCTCCCTGGTTTCTCCTGAGACTGGACTTGGCTCAGCAGCACCTTGGACTTTCTCCATCACCCTAGCCCCCACAGATCCACAGATATTCACCTGGGGTGCCCGCGTAACCCTTTGTCTTTGTCTGTCCTTCCTTCAGTTCCACAGCAAGGCCAAGATCAGAAATCCGGACATTCCCTGAAAAGCAAATATCCGAAGTGGTCAAATGAGGTCAAACATCAGAAAGGAAGCAGGCGTACCCAGCACCTTGCTGGAGCCACAGTGCCAGCTCTATACACACCCCGCCCGGGAAGGCAATCAATAGGCTAAGGTCACAGACGACTCAGAAACAAGCTCTTCCACTGGGGCCTTAACCACGTTCAAAGGAAACCAGAGCTAAGCTTCAGTTCTCCGCAATCAATTAGAATTTGAAAAGATAATTTCTCCCCAAAACTAAATATTTGCACCATTCCTGAATTTCCATATCGATTTAACTATGTGGCTTATTATTTGATTCAATAAATGTTTTTTATCTTGAACTTAACACTGGTTGTTGACACCAAGACAATAAATGAAACAGTCCCCCCTCCTTGTCATAATTGCAGAGAGAAATTAGCTAAAAGGAAGTCAAAAGCCCATTCCGTGCATGTTTAAGACTGCATTTTAACAGCTCTCTGACCTGCCTTAATCAATCAATAAAAGTCCACTTAATAGTCATCAGTAAGTGCTTTTTATATGTCAGAAATTGTGGTAAATTCTGGGAATGAAAAAAGGCAAAAAGTCCCTGTCTTCAAAGAGTTTGCTTTCAAATAGGACAGAAAACATATACATAATTAAAACACTACAAAATAAATATATAGTAGATGGAAGCTATTTATAAAGGGGAGACACTGGAAGCTATACTTGTGTATCATAGGCAGAAAGTAAAAACATTTGCTAGGAATTTGAGTATTAAATCATAAATATATTCTACATAGGGCAGCTAGGTGGCACAGTGGATAGAGCACCAGGTCTAGAGTCAGGAAGACTCATCTTTCTGAGTTCAAACCCAGCCTCAAGCATTTACTAGCTATGTGACCCTGGGCAAGTCACTTAACTCTGTTTATTCTAGTTTCCTCATCTGTAAAATGTGCTGGAGAAGAAAATGGCAAACCATTCCAGTATCTCTGTCAAGAAACCTCAAATGGGGTCACAAATAGCAGGTTATGGTTGAAATGACTGAACAAATGAGTCTATGAATTGCAGACTTAGAGCAGTTAATTCTACCTTCCCAGTTTCATTCAAGTTTGGGAAAAATGATGGGTGAGATGCCTTTTTGAAAAATTGTTAATGGTGGCTATTTTGTTTCAAGACAAAAGCCTTAGACTTCAAATCAAACTTAAGGTACACATCAATACTCTTTAATAGTGTGCCAAAAAATCAGCTCATTCCTCTTAAAGATTCTGTGGTTCAGCTAGACATGCAAATTCAAAATGTTGAGTCAGCAGATTGGAACAGAGTCCTTCCTTCCCTGGATCAATCATTCTGATGACTGATCAGCCCAAATCTGAGAAGACACTGGGGAGCCAAAGGTACTAGATAAATGGGTTGGTTGCACAGGGCAGGTTCCACTTACCATCATTATCCAACAGGACGTTCTCTGGTTTGAGATCCCTATACACAATTCTCTTCTGGTGGAGATGTTCCATGCCACAGATGATCTGGGCAATGTAAAAGATGGCTCTTGCTTCCTCAAAACCAGGATTCTCCTCATTGACATTGTAGATGTGATACCTGGCAGAGCAGAATACCATGGAAGAAGAAAGGTACTTCATGGGACCTATCTACAATCATATTAATAGTTGACATTTTATGAGGTTCACCAAGTGATTTGTGAGAGAATATCTCATCTAATCCTCATAGTAACCCTATGATGTAGACGCTATTATTATTTCCATTTTACAGATGAAGAAACTGAGGTCCAGCGAGGCTAAGTGACATGCCCAGGTTACACAGCTAAGGAGTGTATGCATGTCAACAATTTAAATAAAAAGCAAAATCATCGAGGGATGATCTCAGAATTTAGGGGAAAATACAATGTCTCAACATTGGATATGTCTAAAAAATTTTGTTCAGTATTTATCCTAATTTTCAGTTGCCCAGGGAAATGAAGAACACAAATAAATTGAACGATAGTTACAGGTAATTCCAAGACTTCATTTCAGCTTCATCCTAACTCAGCCTTTAACCAGAAATACTAAGGAATATGGGTTGGTTGAACTTGTCAGAAGCACAAAATGTAAGAGCAATAACAGAAGATGGAGATCATCTGATCCATCATTCCTATTTTGCACAGGAAGAACCCCATGGCCCAGAGAAATTAAGTGACTTAGGAATTAAGCAGCACTAGAGCATCTAAGAGATGCAGTAGACAAGGCATCTGGCCTGAAGTCAGAAAGATATGAGTTCAAATCCCAACTCAGACACTTAGTACTTGTGTGACCCTGAGCAAGTCATTTAACCTCCACCTGCCTCAGTTTCCTCAACTGTAAAATGGGGATAGAATGAGACCATGTTTATAAATTGCTTAGCTCAGTGCCTAGAACAGAGTAAACTTAATAAACACTTGTTCCATGCCTTTTCCCTAAGCTAGAATGATAATCATTCAGCCCCCTTCGTTTATCAGGTGATTTCATTTTACTTCTTCTTCCACTGTCATTGATTAGCAATACATTGTGTTACATACCACCAAGTTTTTATTCTTGTGCTATTCTGAACTCTCTGTGCCTCTGTCTCTGTCTCTCTCCCCAGGTGTGGACTCAGGAAACCCTGTGTTCAAACCTGGACACAGACACTTACTAAATGGGTGACCCTGGGCAAGTCACTTAACTCTCTTTGCCTCAGTTTCCTCATCTGTAAAATGAGCTGGAGAAGGAAATGGCAAACCATTCCAGTATCTTTGCCAAGAAAACCCCAAATGGGGTCACAAAGAGTCAGACACAGCTGAAGTGACTGAACAATAATGATAGCAATATATTGGTTACCTCGAGCCTAGTAATGTCTTTCAAGATCTAATCTAAATCTAAAGAACAGTTATGAAGTTAGCAAAATTTATCTTTAGTGCCCTTGTTCCTCTATAACCCCCATCTTCCTCCTCCCATTCCCCAAACAACCCAGTGCCCACATACCCTCAAATCCTCCTCCTGGGGAAAAGTGCTAAAATATAAATCATATAAGTATGCTTTCTTCCCCAGGGGTATTGATGCTAGCTGAGAGCCTAGGGAAAGAATCTTCTTACAGCAAAATTCCAGGCAACAAGGCAACATAAGAGACATATTTTGGTTGGTTCTTATCAGCTAGAGGAAACGCAGTATAGTTGTTAGAAAACCAAGAACTAACCTACCTCTGACACATCCTGGTTGTCTGACCCTGGGTAAATCTCTCACTAGTCTAAGCATCTCTTTAAGACCCAAAGTTACAGAAAAAGTAGCAATCTGCATCATCACTGGGGAGTTTCCTTCATTCCTTCTCTAGCTATGTCAAATCACACCATGGAGATAGTTTTCTTCTATATTCTATGTCTGGTTTGCATCTTACTAAGACCATTCTAATTAACTGAGACCACTCTTCACAGAAGGGTACCATCATATCACTTTGGCCCATACCAACCCTACCTCCCACTTTGGACGAAGGGTTCAATTTACCTTAAGTCCCCTCCATTCATGATTGTCATCACCAAACAGAGGTCAGTTTTGGTTTCAAATGCGTAAGCCAAAGAGACTATAAACCTGCTATGGACCTTTGCTAGGATCCTCTTCTCTACCATAGCACCCTAGAAAGCAAAAAAACTTCAAATAAATACACATGTTTTAGGCAGAAAAAATGGCATTTCTACAAATTCCTAAACTCAGTAAGACAAAATAATATTTATACATTCTGTACCACCCCTCCCTCCAAGGGATTCTCTCCATGTATATCAATATTTATGTAATCTAAATAGGAGAAACAGAAGCAATGATCAAAAATACTTAGTCTTTAATTAGCAACAAGCAATCTCAAAGAATTTCACCAACAAATACTAGCCCCATTTCACAGATGGAAAAACCGATTCCTCATAAAATCATAAAGGTACATGGGACTCAAAGTGGTCACCTTGCCTAATCCCCTGCTTCCAGAGAGGTTAATGTCTAAAGTAGCCAGGTTAGAAGCTGCTGCATTTTGTTTTTAAAAGACAGCCAGAGATGACAATTCGACAGTCTCCCTTGATAGCCTGTTCCAGTGTTTAATCCCCTTACAGTCAAGCAGTTCTTCCTCATGTCTAACCGAACTCTCTCTTGCTGCAATGCCAGCCCATTTCCTCTTGTTCAGGCCTCTGCAGAGATGGAGAGCAACTGGTCAGTGTCCTCTCATATCTTTTAATCTCTTAATTTTAAGCCCTTTTTACTTTCTATTTAAATGTCTTTAAAATTTTGCTCTGTTCACCTTGGATTTGCAACTAGAAATAGGATATAATGTCTTGGGAGGAAAAAAAGAAAGCTTGACATCAGAAAGGTTTGTATGTAAGCCTACACTGAGGAAAAAATGTAAATTTTACTTCATTTTTACCCATATCTAGTTAGCTTATTGATCTGAAAGAAGAAGGTGTTATGGTAAGTACTGAGAGAGGGACTGGCTCTGGGATTTCACTGGCATGAGGAATTCCCATGAGAAGAAACTCTCTTTCCCAGTATCGGTCAGCACCTCCTCTGCAACTCCTGGTCTTAGAAAGTTGCCTAGATTCAGCACAGAGAGAGGTCAAGGGTTGTGCCCAGGATCACACAGAAAACACGTGGAAGAGGCAATCCTGGAGTTCAAGTCTTCCTGGTTTAAAAGACAGCTCCCTCTCCTTTATGTCAAACTACCTTTCTTGCACAGGTAGAAAGAATAATTATTACTTTTCTAAGACCCCATCAGCAGAAGTCTACAGCCTTTTCCTCGGAACTCATGATCCCCTCGATTGATTTAATATTTTTGTGTTTAACCCTCAGATCAATTGACCAGAGATATGGTCATACCAAGCACAATCACCATCCTAGTTACGTGTTGATTCTTCTTCCTTCCTTCCTTCCTTTCTATTTTTCTTCTTTCTTCTCTTTTTCTTTCATTCTTTTTTATTCCTTCCTACCCTCTCTCCTTCCTTCCTTCCTATCTTTTCTTTTTTCTTTCCTTCCCCCTTCTTCCCCTCTCTCCCTGCCTTTCTTCTTTCTCTTCCTTCCTTCCTTCCTTTCTGTCTTCCTTCCTTCCTTTCTTTCTGTCTTACAGTTAGAGACAGTCCCCACTCACCAAACAGTAGTATTGGATTCTATCCTTCTCTCTGTCATTGACTGTCCCCACTACACCATCTACTAGTGCACCATTTGTTTCTTTTTTTAAGCCAGTCTCAGATGGTTCCTACTGCACTATTGAGTGGTATGTCATTTGTTGGTTTGTTTCTTTAAACAAGTCACAGACTGATCCCACTTACAAATTTCCTGCATTTGAAATGTGCCTCAATAACAGTACTAGTCACCCTGAGCAAGCTTTGGAAGAAACAGAGCACCTCATTTGGTCAGGTGTGTGTCAAGGTCAATGGGAAGGTCAATAAAATGTGTTTACAAGTCACTTTAAAGAAATTTACAGGGACTCCTTCTCAAATGGAACCCTGGAATAAGTGAAGGTGGAGTGGACCCCATGCAGCATGACCCCATCATGACATGGAGCAACTGCAATTTTTAAAAGTTAGGATGAAATGTGCATTTCTTCTAAGGTGAAGGTCAGTGTTGGTCTCCGGTGTCACTGAAATCCCTAAGAGCCAGATATGGTATAGTAGAGATAAAGCTGGACTCCTAGCCAGGAAGACCTGGGTTCAAGTCCTACCTGGGACATATACTGGTTTTTTGACTCTGGGCAAATTATTTAATCCTTCAATGCTCTAGGCAAATAAATTTTAAATTGCAGAAAAGGTGCCAATCTGTGTCGTTAGTGGGAGTTTCCTCACTAGGATTTCCCTAGTCTGATGAAATCAGGTCCAGGTTTTATCCCCAGCCACTATGGAAAACTGTACCTCTCTTTTTAGAGTACAAAGTAAGTTATGATTGTGCTGAGTATATTTCCAAAAACCAGACTGAGTCACCTGGAAGAATGAGGCATTCCTACAGCTATATTTCAATGGTAGTGGTTTTAAAATATGTGTGTGTGTGTGTGTGTATAAAATATATACACAAGTATATACATGTATATGTATATATATGTGTATATACACATATATACATGTGTATGTGTGTGTATATATATACATATGTGTGTATATGTGTGTGTGTATATATATATAATAACATCTATACCAATATATCCTATGGGTTGGCTACAAACCAAAGTCTGAGAATACCCAGATTACTTTTAAAACAACAACAGAACTGGAAGAGCTGAACCATATCATCCCTGCACTGGAAGGGGTGTTAAGAAGTCTTTCGATCCATTCTCCTCCCTTAGTGATTTAGCTTTCAGTGTCATAAAACATTGAAACTCAGGTACTATACCACCAGTTATGGGCATCCCATCTTAAAGATAGAACGTATATTTTTTGGTCTGGACCTGTGATTTCATCTATATAGGGAGCTCCCAGGTGGGGACTCCCTCTTCCAATGTAGAAGAGCAGCCACTCTATTGTTCTGGACACTAAGATGTTAAATGGTTTGCCTATGATCACACAGCCAGTACATGTCAGGGTTGGAACTTGAATCCAGGTTGTCCTGATTCAAGGGCCAGCTTTCTATTCACTGTATCATGGTTGCTTCATTGACCAGAACACTAGCCATGTAAAGTTTGGCTACGACTCCAAGTCGAGATTTTCTATACCCAAAATGAAAGCCAGTCACCTCTGCTCCGTATTAGAGCTATGTAAAGAGAGTGACTGAATTTCTACATCCCAGTGAATGTACCGTCATGCCCACTGCCCCACAACCTCACCACCTCCCACTTCTGCTCCATCTTGGGAATCTCAAAGGCATTTACTTTGGACTTGCTGGGACCTATTTGCTGCTGCTTACTTGATACCCTTTTCTTTTCTTCAGCCTCTTCTTATTCAGTTTTTTACAGGCGTACATCTTGCCTGTGGCTTTCATCTGGCAACCTGACACCTCCCCAAAACCCCCTTTTCCCAGGACCCGGAAGTCCAAAAACCAGTCTTCCCCGATGGGCTGAGCTTCCAGCCACTTCCACTGCAGAAATCTCAAGAAATATAAGCTCTCCATGTACTCTTGGAAGGGACCCTCACTCAGGTAGTGCAGAGCTACTTGAAGAAGAGGCTGGAAGAGTCCATTGGGGATGCTTGAGTGTTTCTCCTTGACTTTCTCAACCATCCCTTCCTCCAGGAAACTGCAGAAAAGCTTGGCCTTGGGGTCCAGGTAGTCAGCGAGGATGCCCTGGGCTTTCTGAAGGCGAAAATCATCGTCAGCAGTGTCATAGTCTTCGATGTCCCTCCATAACTCGACTGCAGGGACATACCGTTCATCATTCTTTAGGAACTGCTGGAACAGGCGCTTGCCAATAGGTTGCTCAGAGCAAATGCTTTCAAATTCTAAGTTAAGAGTGTCCCGTAGGGATTCGCATTTGGAGAGAGGAGGCAGTTTGAGCTTTGAAAGGTACTTCTTGTCCCGGGATAAATGCGAACTACCACTTGCATCAATACTGGCCCGGGCAGCTATGAAGGCAGAGTTGGCCACAACGGTCTCCAACGATCCAAAATCCATCCCTCAGGCTGTTCAGTCTCTATGTTCACACATGAGAAGTCATGAGTTAAAGCTGAACTGTAAGAGGATCCTCAGAACTGATGTTTTGGGAATGACCCGTCCTTGGCCTGTGGCACCCTCCTGCCCTCCCAGGGGACAAGGGAGACGTCCTGTCCAGAGCAATGACCAAGGAAGAAGCAATGTAAAAAACAAACAGATCCCCGGGTTCCTAGGTAATGTGCAAGATCAGCACCTGTGCTAATCCCTGGGATCCTTAGATATAGGTGGAGGCTGAATTAGATGTGATGAACCAGGGACAGAAAAAGATAATTCTCCTGAGTCATCACCTTTGTAGCCGTCTTATCTGATTAGGCGGATAATTATTCTCGTCCCCCTCTCTCTTTGAGATCATATTTATTTTGTTGCCTAGAAAATTCTGAATACTTTGGGTAATGTTCCTTGCAAGGCCACTTAAGATAGAAAATACCCAGAAATCACCAATTTTTACCTCTGATTCTGCATTCTACTTGGACAAACACAGTTAGTTGGACTCCCTACCTAGCTGTTCCAGTGTTGAAAAAAGATTAACATATTTGAAACTTGTTTAGTCAGAGCCTTGAGTTCTTTTGGAGGAGGAGTGTTAAATAAACCTGGAAGATTAAATGCCTCCACGAAAGAAAATCCAATTAATGAGGTATTAACATAACTAATCAGAGCCCCTGTCTAACTGGATTTTTATTTCTGTACTTTACTTTTATGAGAAAGAAGAAAGTGAAAAGAAAAACCAGTGACAAGAAGGTTTGAGAAGAAGAAAAAAACATTTTAAACATACAATACCACTTCCTGAAAACATCCTGAATTTAAAAGCAAAGCATTTTGCTCCAGTTTTTAGCATAGTGCTTGGCACAGAGTAGGCACTTTATAGATGTTTACTGATAGTGGCAAGAGCAGCATTTGAGTTGTTGACTCCTCAGAATCAGGAGACCCATACCTAAATCCTGGCCTCATTGCTTACCACGTGACCTTGGACAAGTCCCTGAAGTACTCTGAGCCTCAGTTTTCTCACCCCATAAAATGAAGGGGTTGGATTAGAAGCCCATGGTCTCTTGCAGCAATAAATCTCTGATCTTATGCTTTATAAAATGGGGATAATAATATTTTCATGGATGTTGCAAGGAAAGAATTTTGTACGATTTTTAAAAAATTGGAAATAGTGTTGGAGAGTCTATAGGAAAGTAGGCACGTGAAAATAGGATTAAGGTAGCTGTGAATTGGTAAAAAAAAAAAACACACACACTTTTGTAAATTGAGAATTATCTGACAAAAGTCACTAAACTGTTCATATTGCTTAGCCCACAATCACTACTCAGCGTGTGGGCTAAGATCAAAAGAAATCCCTCATTTATACAAAATCATTCTTAGAAATATTAACATTGAAAGAACACATATGATGATAATATAAATGATACTCTCACTGAAAGGAGTTAAACTCTGGTGACTGACAGTAAACACTCCATCTTCTGGAAAACTGATAAGGAAACACATGTATATTTCTTTTCTCCTCACTTTTTAGTAAATATCACCAGTGTGGCAGTTTATCCACAGTGTGTTTGGTAGGCAGATAGAAAACTCCTTCCAGAGGATATCAGTTTGGAGATGAGATCAGGGCTTTACAGATTATTTCAGAAATAGTCTGCAGAATAAAGAAACGAGCTAGAAAGAATAAAGAGGATCCAGGGTAGAGTTGGGAGATGATATGAATTTAAAAGTCGCAGGGCATGGCTATAAATCAAATAATGGAGGCAAAATGCTTTGTTAACTAAGCACTATAATGTTAGGTCATTGTTATCAAGGGGTGGATAATCTGCAGGATTTTTTGTGTCTCAAGCACCTTTCTAGTTTATATAGATTAAATCCCAGATGAGTCACAATTTTTTGAGGTGGAAAGAGTTCCTAACTAAAGACTTCCTGATACTAATGAAATCAAAGATGTTTTGTACATTCATGCATAATAAATATATAGGAATTATAGTATAGTAAGAAAAAATGGAAAAAGCAAAGATTACTTATAGCTGAGGAAATCAGGAAGGTTTCATGGAAGAGATGACGATAATTGACCTAGGACTTAAAAGAAAACAATTTGAACAGGTGGAGATAGTAGGAAAGCCATTTCATAGTAACTCCTTACTGACTTGAATTTGACAAGGTTGTAGAGCACTGGGCCTGAAGTTAGAAAAACTCATCTTCCTGAGTTCAAATCTGGCCACAGATACTTACTAGCTGTGTGACCCTGGGCAAGTCACTTGACTCTGTTTGCCTCGGTTTCCTCATCTACAAAATGAGCTGGAGAAGGAAATGGTGAACCACTCCAAGCCCAAATGGGCTCATAAAGAGTCATATGCTACTGGAAATGACTGAATAACATCTTGAATTTATATTTTTTTCTAACCTTCTCAAAAGTGAGAGAATGAAAATAAGTTATATATAATTCAACGCCTTTTACAGATGGGGGAACTGAGACACAGGAGTTAAGGAACTTGCCCAGAATCACACAGCTGGCAGGGATTTGTGGCATAACTTAAATTTAGGTATTCCTGACTCCAAGTCCAATGCTCTATGCATTAGGCCACTCAGCTGACTTAGGATAAGAATACAAATTAAGAGAAGATATAATTCATCATCAAATAATGTCAAAGCTATAATTATGCATGAGTTGGCTAGAATAATAGTATGAATAATACAAATGCATTTAAGACACCTCCCCCAACTCAGTTCAGTCTCTTGTTTTAATCAGCACTAAACCTTTAATCAGAACTCTTCACTATAATTAGAGATGAAAGTTCCTTTGATTTCTTACACTTCTCCACAAGAGGCTGATGAAGCGGTATGTTTGAGCAGAAAGGGTCACAGGACTTGGAGTCAGGGGAGTCCTAGGTTCAAACAGAGCTTCTGACGCCAGCCATGAACAAGGACAAACCTCCCTGAGTCTCAGTCTTCTCATCTGTAAAATGGGGCCATTATCTGGATCAGATGAGAAAATGTATGTAAAGTATTTTGCAGACTTTGAAGTATCATATAGATATTAGCTATTATTATTACAAGGAGCGTAGGAAGTGTGGTATAAGGGAAAGACCACTGGAATCAGGCAATTGAATTTCTAGTCTTTGCTCTGCCATTTATTAACTGTCCTCTGAGCCTCCATTTTCTCATCTGTAAAATGGGGATAATAAAGTATGCTCTTTCTAATTTAAAAGGTTGTGATGAAGACTAAATGTGTGCTCCAACTAAAATCCACAAATGCTTTCTTACCCAAGAATAAGAGGGCTCTCCTTCCATCTTTTTTCCTATAACAGAGATTTGCTGTTCAGTTGTTTTTCAGACATGTCTGACTCTTTGTGACCCCATTTAGGTTCTTCTTGGCAAAGATACTAGAGTGGTTTGTCATTTCTTTCTCCAGATCATTTTACAGAAGAGGAAACTGAGGCAAACAGAGGTAAATGAGTTGCCCCGGGACATACTGCTAGTAAGTGTCTGAGACCAGATTTGAACTCAGTAAAATGGGTCTTCCTGACTTCAGGCCCAGTCTTCTATACTGTGACAGAGATTAGTTTTCCCTAAAAAGAGACAAAGAGGTTCTATGTTTCCCTGGCAAACTTAAGGGCATAAAAAGTTCCATATGTGTGCAGACAGGGACCTCCAATTTGATAGATTTCCAAAAGCCATGTGAGTCACTGTGTCCTTCACCACATACTGCCCTGTTGACCAATTTTCCTTTCAGAAGGAACAAACCCAGTGCCACTGCCTCCTTGCCGCATATCCTGGCTACAACGGGGCAAAGCAAATCTCCTTTTGTTAATTGTTTGATGACTTGTAAGTGCCACACTTCATCCCAACATTGAACCTGAATTATGATGTTAGAGCCCCCTCCAACAAAATAAAATCATGTACTGGAGCATGATCTGTGAACTGGTCTAGAAATAATTCTAGGCGAAGAGTCAGGAAGACAAGTTTAAATCCCACCTCACATACCTAATAGCTGTGTGACCCTGGCCAAGTCACTTAACCTCTTCATATCTCAGTTTCCTCACCTGCTGAACAAAGGTATTTGGTGATCATCTGACCTAAAGCAGAAGGAGTTTGTAAGCACTGACTGTTGGAGAGGGCTGATACCCTGGGGAAGGAAAGGGAAGTCCTAAATGCTGCATTACCAAGAAATCAGACTATTATAGAATTCAGTGAACACAAAAAGACCCTCCATCTGGTAGACTTAGCTTCCTCTGCATAGACTAGAGAAACAGGGAGCGCATATTTCAGTCATCATTCCTTCTCTGCCTCTCCTTTCAAAGATTTCTGAAAGAAACAAGGTCATTTTGATAACACTGAATAGCAATCAGCACACACGGTACGCACGTCTAGGATTCTAAAGGCTAAGTTAATAAATAGACCCTGTAGAGCCAAGAAGAACAGGGTGACATTGAGGCTGGAGGTCAACACCTTTTCCTCAGAGTACTGAACCAGCATAGATTTGGTTGCTCGTGGGTCTCTCTCCAACAAGGGGGACAGTTCATTATAACTGAGGAGCTACAGTCAAGCAATGGGTCTGGCACAGGATGGCTGGAATGAGTCACCCCATATCCATAAAACTAGGAGTCTGACATTCAGAGGAAAATAGGTGAGAGGTAGTCCTGCTGAATTCTGCTTTATTCACACCTCATTTGGAGCACTGTAACCAGTCCTAGGCACTTATTTAGGGCAACATGGCCTAGCAATTCAAGAAATAAGATGGCAAGGGGATTCTAAACCATAGCATATTCATTGAAGAATCTGGGAATGTTTTACTTAGAACAGAAAAGACTTAAGGACGATCTTTCTGCTAGGGGAAACAGAAAGATGTTGGCATTAGCTTGTCAGGATGACTTTTTTGGAAATAGGCTCACACTGATGGAAACCAACCTAGCCAGCCATAGGATTGGAAAATAGGAAGCAACTTTTTACTTTACACATCAGTATATTTGCCTTCTGGGGTCTAATTCTGCCTTTAGAGTCTCTTCTCTGGTATCAGATACTAGCAACATTCAATTTCATGAGCACCCTTGCAAGGTCTATGCTCCTGACAACAAAGGCTATATATCTTACACTTGGCCACACAACGATAAATTAAGGTCATCAGCATTAAAATGCTGGACTCCTTGACTCTGGAAATGGTAGTGTTAGAGATCAAGGCTTTCCCCTTCTCCTCTGTGTATAAAGTGATCCCAAACAAAGTTCAAGAGCATAAAAGTCATACCTGGGGAAAGTGGATGGCTATTTTGATCCACTGGAAAATTAAAAGACCCCTACTGTGCAATGGAAATAGTGATGGTCCTTTGACCTGGATTCAAATACTGCTTAGAGACTTAGTATCCGTGTGACCTTGACAGTTCGCTCAACTTACCTGGGCTTCAGAGTCTACATCTGCAAAAGTGAGGGAGTTAGACGAGATGCCCTCTGAGATCCCTTCCTTATCTATTCATCTGTGAGCCTATCAGATTAATTCCACTTGAGCTTCAAAGCATTCATTTTAATGTGCTGTTAAATATGAAATCTCCCAAATGAAAATAAATGCTGATAACCTCAGAAGATTTGTGAGCTCTCTCTTCTCCGATTAATCACTCGATAGATAAATCAAAGGAAGATGTGAAGGTGGTAAAAATAAATGATATAAAAGGTTTTTGCATTTTCAAAACTCCAGTTATTTCAAGGGGAGTTTGGCTTAACTACCTACCTTTAGATGCCATTGCCGCACATAACTCAAGAAGAAGTAACTCAACCAACAAAACTTTTATTCCCAAGTTACTTTCTATCCAACTCCTCTCAGCAGCTGTTGCAAACCTTTTCTTCCCTCAAGTCCCCAGTGTTTCCTCCATCCCCCTCTCTTAGCAGATGTGTCTCCTCTTTTGCTGAGAAAATGCAGATCATTGGCCAGTACTCCTATCATATACCTCAGAATCCTCATCTTTTCTTCCTTCACTCATTTCTGGGAAAGAGATAGGTCTTCTTTCAATGGCCAGTCTCACTAACTTTAATCACATCTTCCCCACCCCCACTCCATCTCTCTCTCTCTGTCTCTCTCTGTGTCTCTGTCTCTCTCTCTCTGTCTTTCTGTCATTCTTTATTCTCTCACTCTTCAGTTTCTGTCTCTCTGTCTGCCTCTGTCTCTGTCCCTGTCTCTGTTTCTCTCTGTCTGTCTTTCTGTCATTCTCTCTTCCCTTCCCACTCCCTACATCACTGTCTAGGTTTAATCTTAAATAAAAAACTTCTTGGCATTGCCACCCCTCAAGCTAACATCTTATTTCCCTTTATTTTGAAAGTCTTGGGGGAAAAAATCATTTTCAATTAAAGCTCTCCCTTTCTCACTTTCAGTCCACATGTGGCCTCAAGGTCACAGGTTCCCCACCCTGTCCTAGACACTTTCTATTCCCTTGGTTTCCATGACACTTTCTCTCCTGGTTCTCTTCCTTACTTTCTGAATGCTCTTTCTCATCTTCTTCTCATCTTCTTGGCTAGATCATCAACTGTTTCCTTCCCCCTTAGTTCCCCAAGGATCTATCTTGGTCCCTTTCCTCCCTCTACATTCTCTTTCCTAGAGATCCCATCAGCTCCCATAAATTCAGGCATTGTCTCTGTGCGTGTAACTCCCAAATCTACACATCCAGTCTTAATGTCTCTACTGAACTCTATTACTATATTGTCAATTGCCTCCTGGATCTCCTGAGGGCATCTTGAACACAGTATGTCTGAAATAGAACTGATTGTTTTTCTTGCAAATCTGTCCTCAGGTTCTCAGGATGAATATAGAATCCTTCCAGGATCCTAGGTTCATAACCTCAGAGTTCCCCTGAGTTAAATATGATTCTCCACCAAGGATCCCCTGCTCCCATATCTAACTGGTTGTTAAATGTTATCAGTTCTATCTCCACCTGAGATCTCCATCTTGATCTGCCCCCTTCTCTCCACTCATTCAGCCACTATGACTTGCATCGTCTCTCATTTGGGCTGTTGTATTAGCTTCTTAATTTGTCTCTCTCTGCTTCTAACCGCTCCCCTTCCAACCCTCTGTACACGGAGATGCCAAAATCACCTTCCTAAAGTGCAGGTCTAATTGTGTCACTCCACATTGCCTGTAAGATAAAATAATGAAGGCTCTCCATAATCTGGCCCCCATCTACCTTTTCCAACCTTATTTTATACAGCTTCCCTTCATAAACTATATTCCAGCTAAACTGGATTATTAGTTGTGCCCTGAACTTGTGTGACTCTATGTCACAGAGCAAGCATTCACACAAACTGCTCCCTGGTGCCTGCAATGCACTCACTCCTCTGTTCATCCCTGGCTTCCTTCAAGACTCACTTCCGATGCATCCCCATTGAATCCTTTCCTGAACACCACAGCTTTGGTCTCAGTTTTCCTCATACTATTCTTGTCTTGTTACTGAGTAACCCCAATAGTCTGTGAGCTTCTTGAGAGCAGAGACTCATTATTTTGTGTCTTGGTATCACACACCTAACTCAGCGCCTTTCTTATAATAGATGCTTAATAAATATTGGAGACAGCTAGGTGGTACAGTGGATAGAGTGCTGGGTCTGAAGTCAAGAGGACCCGAATTTAAATTCAGCCTCAGACACTTGCTAGCTGTGTGACCCTGGGCAAGTTACTTTTCCCTGTTTGCCTCAGTTTCCTCATCTGTAAAAGGAGCTAGAGAAGGAAATGACAAACCACTCCAGTATGTTTCTCAAGAAAACTTCAAATAGGGTCACAAAGAGTTGAATACAACTGGACTACTGAACAGCAAAATGGTTTGAATCTTCTGCAACCAGGCAGAAGACCTACAAAATGTTGAACCTGGTAATCTGTTTACAAATAGAATGCAGAAAACCAAGGATATGAGTTCCACAGAAGAGGGATAAAGTTTTTTCTGGTTATAGGTCATCATCATTACAATTCTGGAGGGGGGGAAGCTATCAAGTGATCAACAAGCCTTTATAGAGCATCTGTTATGTGTCAGGTGCTGTACCAGACAGTGGGGAAGGTAAAGACAAAAATGAGACAGTCCCTGCCCTCAAGGACCTTATATTCTATCAGGAGAGAGGTGTTCACATACAGGTATACAAAAATCTGGCAAAATGAAAGAAGATGCATGGGGATGGATGCATGTTCATAGATAAGTAAATACAGCATATATACCCCACAAGATACACAGTCATAGAGGGAAACACTAATAACTAGGTAATCAAGAAAAGTTTTTTGCTTTAAGTAGCAAAAAGCCCTGGAGGATTTCCACATCTCACAGGGTCACAAATATAACATTGTAGAATTATGTTCAAGTCAACACATACTTGTGAACTGCTTAACAGGGGCAGAACATTGTGGCAAGTATGGGGGAAGACAGAAGTGAACAGGACACAGCCCCTGTCCTGGAGCTTTTGATGATACACACACAACACATTACAAAATGGAACATAAGTCCTATATACAAAGTGCTACATGAGAGTGTAACCTAAATGGCGTCTGCCTTTTTGGACTTGATTTTATGGCAGCTGCAAGAAAAAAAAACGAACTACTTCTTGTCTAAATTCAGCCAATGAACAGAAGTGAGTAAAGCCTGGGTCACAGATGGTCCCATCAGTCAAAGAAAAAAACAACATTTTTTTGTTAGTCATTCTGGAAACCATTGAAGTGATCAGGCTGGCCAAGTGCATAACAAACAGGTGGGCAGCACTGACTATAGAACCACACACAGTGAAGGAGGAATGGAGGAGAACAGCAATGGGAACGAGAGAGCAGCTTAGCTTTCCACTGCCTACAGGAATGCAGTCCCCAGTCACCAATGTTTGTCCATGACGATAGCTGAGGCAAGGATGATAACCCCCTTCAGGTGTGTTCTTTGGAATAAAACTCCCCACAATTCCTTTGACCTCCAGAAAAGGAGACTATATAAATCCAAGAAAGGGCTTTTCTTTTCTGACTCTTGGGGCACTAATTATCACAGTGTGGGAAACTCCTCAGGTTGGGACAAATGGCAGCTTTACAAGAAAAAAAGACCTGCAGTCAACGGATGGAAGAATTCCGCCACTATTGCTGGAATTCGGACACAGGGCAGCTGTTGGGAAGAACCTTGTCCAAGTGGGGTATGTGCAATTGGCAGCAGGTTCTCTTCCCAAAGTCCAGGGAGGGCATTCTATGTATGGGTGAGGAAAAGGAAGGTGTCCTAACAAAAGCTGTGCAAGCTTCCTTTTACAGGTGAGGAAACTGAGGCCCAGAGAGGTTGAACAGTTTGTTCATAGTGACACAGACAGTGGTAGAAACTATGATTCAAACTCAGACCCTCTGACTCTCACCACTGCATCATGGCACCTTAACAACACCAAAGGAGACAAGGCAGAAAGTGTTAGTCTCTCTTGAATAATGATGTATCCGGTCCCTCCATGGGCTCCTTTCTCTCTCCCTATGAATATACTCAGGTGCCCCCTCTCTTTTCACTGTTGGGCTCTTTGTAATATGGCATCCACCCCTCCCCTCACTACTCTGTTGAAACCGGGCTCTCAAATGATCTCCAAAGGGCCAAATCCACCAGCTAGTTCTGAGTTCCCATATTCCTTGATCTTTCAGCAGTTGATTGGAATTATTTTACTGTGATGCCAATGGTATCAGGAACTACCGAATGAGGAAACTCTACCAGCAATGTTATTGACCACCTCCTTCCTCTCTTTGAATATACTTATCTTCATTGACTTCTATGACATTTGACTTATTTTCTTGATTTTTCTCTCCCACAACTGATCTTTCTGTCTCTCACAAGGTTCCCTTCCTCCTCCGTGTCCACCAATGGGATCCTTAGTCCTCTTTTTGTCTCTTGACGATGATATCATTGTAACATCATCCACTTTCATAATTTCAACTATTATGCCTTTATAGAAGGATCGCAAACGTGTGTCTGGTCCTGACCTCTCTCTCTCTCTCTCTTTTTCTCTCTTTGTCTCTGTCTCTCTCTCTGTGTCTCTCTGCCATCACATTTCTAATTGCCTATCACATAACACTACCGGCTGTCTCAACAACTCAAACACATCGAAAACTGAACTCATCATCTCCCGAACTCAGTCTCCCTCTTTAATACAAAGCTCAGTGCTGTTCCCTGCTCTTCTGTCTCCCTCACTCCCTGGAGCTGTGTTTTACAAATCCTTGGAACTGCCCTTGAACTGGGTTGAGAGTGAGAAGTAGGCCCCACAATAACTGTCCTGCTTCACATTTATGCTGCCCCTCTGTGTGTCTTCATACTAAGCCTAACCTGAATGCTTTATGTCAAGATTTGGAGACAGATCCAAACCGGACCAGTGACTCCACTGGAATCAAGGATTTGTGTATTGACGAAAAGCTACTGATGCAAACCAGGAACTTCTCTGCAACTTAAGAGTTTTGCAGAGGTACAAGGCCACTGAGAGGTTAACCAGTTTGCCCAGGGTCACACAGACAAATTCACCTATTTTAGCTACTGATCCATTCCAGGGTTGGGGAACCTGCAGCCTTGAGGTCACGGGTGGCCTTCTAGGTCCTTGGGTGCAGCCTTTTGACCGAGTCCAAGTTTTACAAAACAAATCTTTGCTTTGAGGGCATTTGCTCTATGAAGTGTGGATTCAGTCAAGGGGTAGCACTCGAGGACCTAGCGGGCCACATGTGACCTTGAGGCCACAGGCTCCCCACCCCTGCAATATTTCCTACTGTCTTTAATCAATGGGATTTGGACCACATAATAATTACGGCTTAGGAACGGGCTTCCTAATTTCAATTCAACAATTTGACAGACTTTTCCTGCCTCCTATACAAATGGACTGTGCTAAACAAAATCCCTCAGACTCTTGCCATTCCAGTTAGAATGTGGAATTAGGGGGAGCCATTTCTGCCACAAACATCTGGGAATTGTTTCTCCCTTTATTGAAAAACAATTCCATTTTCCCTCAGCTTACTGACATTAGGTGACCTTTGCACAGTGAGCCACTGGCCTCCGTTCACCCCACATCCTCTGGTGATGGAGGGGGGAGGAAAGGAGAGGGGAGAAAAGAGAATTATCTCTTGACCCGAGCTGTTATTTAAAGAAGGGTTGAGCTCATCTAAACGAGCTGGCAGCCATTTTGCAGATTAGTTCCCGGGGTGATGTGATCTGAGGTCAGCCCCTGGAGGCAGCTGCTCAGCTGCACAGGAAGAAGAGGCTGTCTGCTCCACCCTCAGAGGCAGAGCCACCACCCGGCGGCTCCTGAAAATGCGGGGTTAAACTGATCAGCCGCCCCCCAGCTACCCACAGAGGCCTCAAGGTGTCAGGCACTCCCACTGAAATGTCATGGGAACGCAGCTGCCGGTCTGGGACTGTCTGGCTGCTCCGCAAGCAGGCTCCGGCCTCAGTGGGTCTGGTGGAAATGTTCTCAGGGGGAAACAGACTGAGGAGAGACTTCCAAACGGGTGGCCAAGGAAAACTCAATTTCCATCTTATCTTTGTGTCCCCATTGTTGGACTCAGAGCCTGGCACAGAACTTGAGGGGACTCTAGAAGGGCACTTAGTTCAATTTTTACTCATTTTACAGATAAGGTAATTGAGGCCCAGAAAAGTGAAATGATTTGTTTAAAGTGACACAGACTGTACTTAATAGAGCTAGAATAAGAACCCATGTCCTCTTCAAATCTAGCATTCTTTCCATTGTTCGAGTTAAAAAAAAAAAAAAAAACATCATAACATGAACAGGGGAAGACTTTTCTAACCCCAGACAGATAATCCTTTGATTAAAGCTTTTCCTTATGTTTCTTCAGGCAATTAGGTGGCACAGTGGATAGAGTGTTTGAAGTCAGGACAATCCTGAGTTCAAATATGGTCTCGGATGCTTACCACCTAGGTGACCCTGGGCGCATCACTTAACCCTTTTTGCCTCAGCTCTCCCATCTGTAAAATAAGCTGGAGAAGGAAATGGCAAACCACTCCAGTACCTTTGTCAGGAAATCTTCAAATAGGGTCATGGAGAGTCAGATATGACTGAAAAGCAACTGAAAAAACTATATTTCTTTGGACATAGGACACAGATCCCCTGGTTTGAAAAGAATAGGATTGTCTTACACAAGTGTAATTTAGAGAGACAACGATAAGAGGTAGCTTGGCATAATGGATAGCCAGTTAATCCTAGAACCAGGAAGATCTGAGTTCAAATGTCATCTCTGACACGCACAAGCAGCGTGCCTCAGTAAAGTTACTTAATTTCTCAGTTCACCAGGAAATTAAGACTATAAATTGCACCAGCACCATTGGTGAAGAGTTTCCTGGTTCAGGTGTTAGTTATACCAATGACATCACAGGTCTGGTCCGTAAACCATTTGGGGGACCCCCCTGTTGATCACATTTCTCCCTCTCTTCTTTAAAAAAATTATCTTTGTAGAATCTGTTTTTTTCTAAACTTAACAAATATCCAATAAAATGGACATTTCTATATGTACATGAAACTGTGAATCTCTTAAGTAGAGTTCACTTTTCCTTTTAAATACATAATAAATTCAGCACATTACTTTTTTCATTAATACTATTTTATTTTTTTCCAATTACATGTAAAGTTAATTTTCAACATTTGCTTCCACAAAATTTTGAGTTCCAAATTTTTCTCCCTCCTCCTCTTTACCCTTCCCTGAGGCAGCAAAAGCAAACAGATATAGGTTATAGATAGCATGTAACTTCCAAAGTTGTCTTACTTGTCAATGACTCTTTCTGGCCTTCCTTCTTTTCTCTCTTCTATGCATTTTTTCAAATGCTCAGTCCTTTTTCTCTCCCTTTTTTTTCTTTCTTTCCCTCCCTTCTTTTTTGCTTTATGTTATTCACTCATTTCAGTCATGTCTGACTCTTCCTGATCCCATTTTGGGGTTTCTTGGCAAAGTTACTGGAGAGGTTTGCCATTTCCTTCTCCACCTCATTGTACAGATGAGAAAACTGAGGCAAACAGGGTCAAGTGAGTTGCTCAAGTCCACCTAGTAAGTATCTGAGGTCAGATTTAAATTCATGTCTTTCTGACTCCAGACCTGGAGCTCTATCCACTGCGCCACCTAGCTGCCCTTCCTTTCTGCTACTTTTTCCATAATCCCTTTTCCTTCATGCCCCCCAACTAGGGGGAAAAAAGAAAACCCTTGTAACAAATGTGGATAGTTGAGCAAAAACAAATCCCTACATTGGTTTGACTGAGAATATATACCTTACTCTGCCCGGTCAGTCCATCACCTGCCAGGAGGTGGCTAGTAGAATGCTTTATCCTCAGAACCCTGAAATTATGGTTTGTCTTTCAAAGGTGTTTCTCTTTATCACTTGGTTTACCATATGGATCTCATTATGTAGAAAAAGAAAGTACTCTGGTACAAAATCTTGTGCCCTGGGAGTCATGAGTTAATGTTATACAGGAGAAAGGCTGTTAGATTTGGAAGCAAAGGACCTGGATTCCAGTTTTGCCATGTACTTCTTATATGACTGTGGGCAAGCAACCTAATCTTTCTGGGCCTCAGTTCTTTATCTATAAAATTAATGTTCTTTCTCTAACGTCCTTTCCAGATCTAAATTTATGACTTTATGATCAGAGGAATCGTTTAACTGTCATCTGTCACAATTATGAACTGGTATTAACTTCCAAGGAATCAGAATTCTTTTTCCTAGTCCTTTGTTTTAACTGAACTGAGAGAGCTCTCCTTGGAGGGAGGCCAACATCCGTTTCATAAAAAATTGTAACAGTCCAACAAATAAATTGAAAGTAGCATTCCTGGGCACAAAAAGCCAATGTGGAGTTTGGGCCACAAGACTGAAGTCAGCGTGAAATCAATCAACCAGCATTTATTAAACTGCCTACTATGTGCATTGGCATAGAAAGACAAAAATGACTCAAGAAGATTACATTCCGATTTGGGGGGGACAGGAAAAGTCTGCCTTTGCACATTAATCTGAAGGACAAAGTCATGACAATATTTCAGACAGAAATTCCTGGAGTGCAGGCCAGTTTGGGTTTTGGCTCCTGGCACATGGCGAAGGGGGAGTGCTGTTATTGTCACTGGTCAACATTTCTGTGACAAAAGGAACTATCAACGTTCCTTTTTCACAGTGTTTTAAATAAGCTGAGACAGGTCAGTATTTTGATCCCTATGTCACAGATGAGAAAACTGAGGTTCAGAGTAACTAGAGTTGATCAGCCAGTTAGGGGAGTAAAACCGGAATACAAACACAGGCTTTAAATATACGATGCTAAGTTGTGGCTCATCTGTCCTGCTCCTTTTGCCTCCTCCCACACTTTCGTTCATTTGGCTCCTGACTTTTAATGCTGCTCTGGGCCATTGGAGAGACTGAGTCACCAGCTGGTGCCCACACCCAGTCACATGGCAATTTATGAAGGAAAGAAAAGCTTGGAGTCCTTTTATTACCTTATCTAGAAAATTATAACAAACAGAAAGTTATATTCTACCACATAAAGTTTCAGTCCTTTGTAGGAAAAAAAAGAATATCTGATTTAACACAATTCTTTTTATTTATTTGAAAATTTTAAGATATAGGGATGATCCCCCCAAGTAACTAAATGATCAGGATTAAGTCACAAACCAAGACAATGAAAAACAAAAACAAACGCTCCCAAACCTACTCATCTGGATATTTTAAAAACAGGAAAATCAAATCCTCCCATATCATTTCCTCTTTTGAAATATCAGAGTACTTAGCAGACCTTCTTGCTCATACTTTAAGCAGGGTTGGATGAAATCTACAAAGCAGGTTGGGCAGATTTTCAGGATGCCAAAGTTTCCAGAGTGGCAAGCACGTACCATTCTCATCCTCTCCCCTGGAAAAGTACAAAAATTTCAGATTTGCGCAATGGTTTCTGGGTAGATGCCTAACCAGTCTGCCTGGGATCAAAATCCCCTTATATTAATAGATGGCACCTTGACCTTCCTCTAACTTGTACTCCCCTTGAGTTGTCATTGAGTTAATATACAAGAAATTCAAGGCCATTCCTTAAGGGCAGGCAGTAATGCGGTGTTGTGGAAAGAGAGTTGGATTCCTATTCAGTCTCTAATAGCTACATGACTAGCCTTCATCTCCTCATCTGTAAAATGGAGTTCTTGAACTAACAGCTCCTAAGGTGGTTGTGGAGGAAGGTCTTTATAAAGCCCAAAACATTATTTTACTCTGCTGATTTTAGCACATTTACCTGACTAATTCCAGACCTTGTCTAGGAAAGCAATAGGAACCAAATTAATAGTGCTGGCTACTTTTAACCTGATTCTTTTCTCTTCACAGTGTGGATCAGTCTTTACTATGTGGCCTTCTATGTGGTGATGAGTGGGCTGTTTGCCCTTGCCATCTACACTTTAATGTGGACAATAGATCCATACACACCAGACTATCAAGATCAATTAAAGTCACCAGGTAAATATGATGACTGGCTTCAACCCAATATCAAAAACATATCATTTACACTGATGTCTGAACTCCTGAGATGTTTACCCCCATGACAAAGTCGATGGTAGAAGCCTCCAGGGTCTTCTTCCTTAGAAAAAAACAATCAGATACAGTTGGGTTCAGAATATCAATTAATTTGTCAATCAACTATTTATAATGCACCGCCTGTGTGCCCAGCACCATTAATTCATTTCCTGCAGTTCCTAGTTTCTCGTCTCTTCTTGCTCACATTTTAAACAGGGTTGGATGGGGAAAAAAACAGATTTGGCATAGCAGGAGAAATAGACAGTCTGTATGCTTCATATCCTACAAGAGCTTATAATCTAGCTGAGGAGAGAACAGTAGTACCAGAAAAGTCATTAGAGAATAAGATAAAGAGTGAAAATACAAAAGGAAGTTAGAAAGGGGGAGGTCAACTGGCAGTGACAGCCATTAGCCTTAGTGTTTATTGCTGAGGACTTCTGGGAATTAAATCTCCTCTCTGTATGACTTCCATTAAAAGTGCCCCACATACACAGGTGGATGTGGAATTTTAATGTATATATTTAAATACATCTGTGTGTGACAGGCAGCTTGGCATAGTGGAGAGCTGGCCTTCAACCTGTGTTCAAGTCCCTCCTTTGACATATACTGAGTGACCTTGGACACTTGACTTAACCTCACAGTGCTCCAGACAGATCTCTTGAGTATAAGATACAAAACAGATTCTGAACTACAGTGGCAAGAGAGTGCCCTATATCAACAAACAGGTTCAGTCCAAAAAAAGGAGAAAAAGTATAGATTATTAATTTATTTCTATCTGGAGACCAGTTACAGCTAGCCTCAGAGTCAGGAACAATAATAGCTAGCATTTATATGTAGCTCTTTACAAACGTTATCTCATTTTATCCTTATAACCCTGGGAGGTAGGTGCTATTACTATCTCCATTTTACAGATGAAGAAACTGAGGCAGACTGAGATGAAGTGACTTGCTGATACTGACACAGCTAGTAAGTGCCTGGGGCTGGATTTGAACTCAGGTCCCAGGCCCAGCACTCTGCAACAGCTAGATGCCTAGGTCAAGTCCTAACTTCGATAAAGAGACTGTGTGGTTCGGGGCTGATCATTAAACTTCTCAGCCCCAGGAATTCTCTGAGACTATAGGCTGCAAGGCGGTTGCTCTTCTGTAGTGGACAGAGCCTCTGCACTGGGAGTCACAAAGAGTATCAAAAATCATAATTTGGTCCTAGATCTGCTCGTACTCTTTTTTTTCTTCTTCAATCAATCCATTCAATGAGGTTAGATTTAACTCATTTCTCACTAAAATTTCTTTGGATCCTGATTCTCTTATTTGTTGTGTAAACTATCAGCATCATAGCACCTGCATATTACAATATTTATGCCTTCATCAAATCATCAATAAAATACTGGACATAGTGTTAAGAGAAGCTCCATCCTGTTCTGGGGCTTGTCTTTAATTCTATTTATATTCTTAAAAAAAGGTTCTTTCAAAGTACCATATATTTTAACCTGCACAAGTACGAACATGGCCCCCCAAACAGGTTTAAATATGATCTTTTTAAAAATAAATTTTATTGATGTATTTGTTTTCACATCATCTACATCACCCAATATGCCCTTCTACCTTCCCCTTCTAGAAAGCAAACCCTTAAACAAGAAATAAAAATAAGAATATAACAATTTACAAAAGCAGACCACCATATGTGACATCATACATAGTATTTCACATTCATAACTCCCCACCACTTCTTGGGGGATAAGTGTGGTCATTATAATTTTCTAGAAATATGCCTTTTTAAAAAAATTGTATAGAAATTTTAATTTTGGACACTGGAATCACATTTTATTTTAATAGCATCATGGTCAGTCAACAGGGGATTCACAAGGACTCATCCTGGATCAAGGATGTCACAGGGTCCAGTTGCCCTACAATAGAGAATCAGAACTTAGGGACATTTTATGAGCTGCTCACTTTTATTCCCATCCCCACCCCAGCATGGTGATGCTTCACTTGGTACGACAAAACTCAGAGCTAACAGAGACAGAGAATCCTAGAATTGCTATAGTTAGAACAGATTCTGGAGATCATTTGAACCAATTTCCTCATTTTTCTGATGAGAAAACTAAGGTCCAGCCCAATTAAGTCACAGATTGTACCTAGTTGAAAGAGACTTCAAAGACCATCATTTTACAGGTGAGGAAACTGAGATCCGAGGGAGTTAAGCAACTTGCTCAAAGTCACACAGTAAGAACCAGAGGTAGTCCTTTCCAGAAATAGCAGCTGGTTACAGTTAGTTAAAGACAGAGTAGGGCTAGGACTCAGGGCTCTTGACTTAAAGAGAAAAACACTATTTCTGTGTATACCACAGAACTATCTTTGACCTCACAAAAGTAGCATTATATTGTATATTATATATATTATACTATATTACATCTTATTATATCATATCATCAAAGCACAGTATACTGCACCACACTGGTGCCGCTAAGCATCGCATAGATACACTGTTGGACCTGTAATCAAATCTGACCTCAAACCCTTACTAGCTATGACCCTGGGCAAGTCATTTACCTTGTTTGCCTCAGTTTTGTTATCTGAAAAATGAAGATAATAATAGCACCTACTTCCTTTTATTTTGTGGAGATAAAATGAGTTAATATTTGTAAAGCTCTTTGCAAACTTTAAAGCACTATATAAATGTTATTATGAAACAAATCGGTACTTATCTTAGAGATAACTGAACTATGCACAAAAAACCCTCCCTTGACACCTTCCCCACCACACACGCACCCTCACCCCTAAAGGTGACCCTTCCAGTTAGTAGAAAGGGCATTGGATTTGAAGGCAGAGTGCTGCTGACTAACGGTGTGACATTGGGCAGGTCAGTCTCTGCGTCTTAGTTATTTACTGTAAAATGAGGGGATTGGACTAGATGACTTCCGGAGTCCTTTGCTGTCCTAGGTCTAGGATCCTCTGAGCTCTCCTAAAATGTTTCCTCACAGTCTACTTGGCTCTACAGCTAGAAGTACCCTAAGAGATTATCTAGTCCAACCCTTTCATTTCACAGAGAAGGAAACTGAGACTCGGTTGGGCAACCAGGCCAAACCAATAGCAAGCAGCAGAGATGGTATCTGAACCCAGGTCCTCCAACTCAACATCCAATATTCTTTTCATGTCTTCTTGCTTCTTCTCCTTTGCCCCTGTGACCTTCCACGTTGCATTATGTTTCTGTAGCTGTTACATCTTCCCATTTTATACCCCCTTCCCCCAAACCCAATTTTTTAATAAACTCTTGGCAGGCATTGTGCCCACTTTCCTCTTTGTCTCTGACAAGTAGCACAATGCCTCACACATCTCTGGGTCCCAGTTACCTCATTTATAAAAAGATGATTTGTTTTCTAGGGTTCTCTTTCCCAAAGTCTCTTTCAACTCTAAATCCTACATGGCGGTTTTCAAATGTTTGTTAAACAGCAGAAAAGCACACTTGAAAAGCAAAGGAGTAGCCACCTAATGAACAAAACAGAGATCCTGGACGATGCACAGAACAGTCTTCTTAGCCCACCTATCCAAAGTGACCTATCCATCCCTCCCTGCTCAGTTTTACAAAGCCCTTTGCTTGGTTCTCACAGGATCCTAAGATACAGAGTTGAGAGTGTTCTTGGACATTACTTGCTTCAATCATTTCATTTTCCAAATGAGGAAATAGGTCCAGAGAAGGGGGGGGGGCGGTAACTGGGTTAAGGTCAGATGGGCCTTGCAACTTGATTCGATGGAACCGGACGCTGGCTAAAATACAGCCAACGGAAGCACTGGAAGTGTGACCTCCTAAAGAGGCCACTTCTGATTTCGTAGCAGGCGGAGCTTCCTCTCCCCATTTTAGATTACTTTGCATTTATAGTGTCCCTGCTTTGTATTTTGTGGTTATTGCTCAGTCATTTCTACATGATCCCATTGGGGTTTTCTTGGCAAGGATGCTGGAATGGTTTGGCATTTCCTTCTCCAAAGCCCATTTTACAGATGAAGAAACTGAGGCAAACAGGATTAAGTGACTTGCCCAGAGTCACATATCTAGTAAGTGTCTGAGGCAGATTTGAACTCTTCCTGATTCCAGATCTGGCGCTCTATCCACTGAGCCACCGAGTATTTGTGTGCGTCCATTTTACTTTGCCTTCAATATAATATAAGCTAGCAGGGGATGCAAGAAAGCATCATGGCATGGCAGGTAGTGCTGGGCATGAAGCCAGGAAGTCCTGGTTTGGTTATTGTCTCAGACACTTACTTTGTGAGTGAGGGCAAGTACCAGGATCATAGATTTAGAACTGCAAGGGACCTTAGAATCTATTTAGTTCCCCCTGCCTCCATTTTGTAGATGAGGAAGCTGAGACACAAAGACATTATCTGTAAAACCGGGATAATGGCCTATCCCACGGGAGTATAAGACACTACCAGACCTCCCTCACTCAGATCTAAGTCAACTGAAACACAAGACACTATACACAAAACACTTTGTAAACATTAAAGCGCCATATAAATATTTGCCTTTTTTACTCCTGAGAGCCAGGATTGTTTTGTTTTTGTCACTGTGTTCACCTGTACCTATCACAGTACTTGGCACATAGCAGATGCTTAAGAAATGCTTCTTGAATTTGTTAGGAATAATAATTATTAAACAACTTTTCCAGAATCACACAGTTAGGACATGTCTAAAGTAGGATTCGAAGTCAGATCTGCCTGAATTTAGGTATGCTTTGTCTGTCACTTAGGGGCAGCTAGGTGGCCCAGTAGATGGAACGCTTGGCCTGGAGTCAGGAAGACTCATCTTGCTGAATTCAAATCTGACCTCAGACACTTGCTAGTTGTGTGATCCTGGGCAAGTCACTTAACCTTGTTTGTCTCTCAGTTCTTCATCTGTAAAATGAGCTGGAGAAAGAAATGACAACTCCTTCCAGTATCTTTGCCAATAAATCCACAAATGGGGTCAAAAAGAGCCAGACATGATTGAAACATCTGAACCATAAACATGGCGTCACTTAGGAGTGAATTATTAATGAATTAGGAGGAATTCCCTCCTCCCTCAATGCCTCCTCTCCTACTCTAGCAAATTCGGTTACTAATCCATAGTAGATTAAGAGAACAAGTGGGAACCACGGTTAGGAGAAAAGAGACACTCCAGGGGCAGCAGAGAAGGAAAATGAGACGTGGTCAACTTGATTTAGTAAACAGTCGTGAAGACTTTACTATACATAAGGACCTCTCTCACAGTTGCTTTGTAAGGGACAAACATACCTCAGGCCCAGAACTAGCTGTGCATATATTTAAAGTTGTATTTATCTATCATAATATGCTCCAACCAGCCCATCTCCATAGTCTCTAAGTATATATACCCACTGATCACTGTGTTTGATGTTAATAACTGCTACCATTTATATGCTGCTTTAAGATACGTAAAACACTTTACATATTGTCCTACTTGATTCTCACAATAACCCTAAAGTGGGTGCTATTACAACACCCATTTTACAGATGAGGAAACTGAGGCACAGAGAGGTTATGACTCACCCAGGGTCACATGGTTAGTAAGTATCTGAATCAAAATTTGAACTTGAACTCAGGTCCTTCTGACTTCAGGTGCTAATGTCCCACCTAGCTCCCTGGGAATGAAAATGAGTCATATGCTATAATAACTCACATTTATATTATGCTTTAAGAAGCAAACACTGTGTTTCAATCAGGTTGTGGTCCCATTCAAACTGTCTTTAAATCTAATTAAAGCCCCTGAAACACATGAAGAGAGGAAGCCTGTTTCCAGGTCTGCTCAGGGGATGCTAAGGTTTTTATCCCAGCTTCTGCAGATGATTATTGAGTAAATCTGGGACAAAGCAATCCATGTGATGTATCCTCATCAAGAAGCTAAGTACATCACCGCTTCCCGTCTCTCCCTATTATTCTGGTGTAGGCTTACATGACTGAGTTCATGTTTTAAGAAGAGCACTGTCTTTTCCCCTTAGGGGTGACATTAAGGCCAGATGTTTATGGTGAAAGAGGTCTACAAATCTTCTACAATGTTTCTGATAATACTTCCTGGAAAGATCTTACCAAGACACTTCACACATTTTTGTCAGGTAAAGTAAAAACCTTTTTTGTTTCTTATCACACGTATTATTACCCCCATTTTACAGATGAGGAAAACTGAGGTTGAGAGGACAAGACTTGCTTACCAGCACAAAGCCCATAATGACCTGAGGAGGAATTCAAACCCAAGTCCCCAAGGTCCAAGCCTGGTGCTCTGTCCTCTCTGCCACTTCTCTCTCTAGACCTGGACTTCATATGTCCATGTAAAATATTGAGGCATTTTTCTCCCCTGGAATTATCCTAATAATCAGCATATTTCAGGTAGCAGTTGGGGGGATTTTTTTTTGGTCTGGCTTATAAGATGATGCTTCATTTGCTTTGCACATGCAGACAGCTGTCTATATCTATGTCTGTGTCTACTACGTATCGACCGATATCGATGTCTCAGACCTTTCGAGGACTTGCCTTGTGACTTTGGGCAAACCCCATCTCCTCATGAGAGTTGCACTCACCCACCCTCTCAGACCTCATGAGGCTAAATGGGACATCAGAACTGGAAGCTCTTTGGGCAGTTGAGAATAGATTAATAAAGTCCAAGTCCTATTCTACTATGACTTGACTTACCTTTGAATGGATTTGATCTCTCCTCCCACTTTGGGTTTGGACCTGTGACCCCATAGGTATGTGGAACAAAAAACAATTTTTTTTTCCTCCATTGTGAGATTTCCAAGGGTAACTTAACATTGCATGAAATGTAATGTCATTCTGATTGAAAAGCCTTCTTCCTCAGTGAGTGAGCTAAGACAGGCACTTCTAAGTAACAGTAATAAATTGAGAGGAAGGGGGTACACAGACAAGCAATATATAATATAAAAATGTATATAATTTGCAATATATTATATATTTCTATATTTTTTATTTCATTTATAATATGTATTTTTATTTATATGTAACACACAAATTATATAAGGTTTACGTAATTGATAACATAATGTAACATAACATAATGTAACATAATATAATAAAATGTATTAATAAAGTGGTTCATTCCACCAGTGCTGAGGCTGGTGAAATTCATTGTTTGCCAAAATGTCATCCTACTACAGCTTACTCTCCGGAAGCACAAGAGGAAAATATAAACTGCTCATCTGGGCGGTACTTCATTCAGAAAGAATTTCATGCTCCCAACCACACCAAGTTTTCCTGCAAGTTCACAGCAGATATGCTTCAAAATTGCTCAGGCCTGACAGATCCCAATTTTGGATTCGAGGAAGGAAAACCATGTTTCATCATTAAAATGAATAGGGTAAGTATCAAGTTTCAAAAAGGCCAGTGCTCATCAGGAGAATTAAGACTCAACTCCAAGTATAATTTCCTCCTTTAGACAGGGGTAATTCATGGAATGATGGAAATCCTTGTATTTATTCCCAAGTTAAAGCATATTCAGTTTGGGAAAATCCTAGCTCCCACATAGCCCTTTGCTATGAGTGAACAAAATCAACCAATGGTTACCTTGTGCCCATTACGCACATGGCTTGTGGTTGACGCTGCCAAATACTACAGACAGAAAACTTTTCAGAACCATGATTTCACAAAGAAAAAATATGTTCAGACCCTTATAAAACCATTCCACAAAATTCAAGCACAGAAAGTTTAAAAGGTATGTATGTCCTTACCTCACTTGGGTGTATGTAGACATAGAACATATATAAATATGTGAAGTACCATTATACACTCAACAAATTTATGGAACATTGTGGGGGATACAAAAAAGTTTTCTAAGGTATAATAACAGGCAGCTAGGTGACACTATGGACGAAGTGCTGGATCTGAAGTCAGGAAGATTCATCTTCTTGAGTTCAAATCTGCCCTCAGAGAGTAGCTATATGAGGATAGGTAAGTCACTTAACCCTATTTGCCTCAGTTTTCCCAAGTGTAAAATGAGCTGGAGAAGGAAAAGGCAACCATTCCAGTATCTTTGCCAAGAAAATCTCAAATGGAGTCATGAGTCGGACATGATTGAAAATGACTGAATAACGATTATAGACAATCAAACGTTACGGGCTAAAGGGACTTTAGAGACTTTTGGTTCAGGCCTTCTCAACTTATAAAGAAACTGAGGCTGGGGAGCACATTTAAATTGTGCTTTAAGGTTTATAAGTCACTTTCCTCCCTCCTAACAACCCAGAGTGGTAGGAAGTAGTGTGTGAATTACGTACAGCTGAGAAAACTGAGGCCACACAAAATCAAGTATTTTATACAAGTGTCAGAGCCTAAGATTTGAACCCAGTCTCCTCATTCCAAGTTTAACATTTTTCCTTCCTTTCAGGAATTTAAGATCTAATTGGGGATATAATGCATATGAATAATGATGAAAAGATTTGCAGAATCAAAAAATCTGAGATTTTTGGAGCTGGAAAAGACCATGGAAAATTACCAAATTCAACTCATTTTTACAAAGAAAAAGAAAAACAAAATACCCAAGCGATCAAAAGAAAATTGGTCTCAATGATCTAAGGTCCCTTCCAGCACCAACATTTGATGCTGTTAGATTATGTCAGAACATGATAAAACTTATAAGCTTCAAGAGACTTGTCCAAGCTTGCTGCTACCCCACATACAAGGCCTCCTGATGGCAAGACTAAATGTGAACAAGTGGGATGGGCAATACATGTCAATGAAAGAATATGTAATTTCCTCACAGGGTGATCAAGACAGGCTTCATGAAGGCTAAGAACCTGAGCTGGGCCCTGAAGGACAGTTTGAGTTCAGATATGTGGAATTTTGGACTGAGGTGTGTAATGAGAAATATTTGAGGAATTAGGAAAAGCAAAGGTGTAGCAAAATCTGCGCCATCAAGAGACGGCAAGTTGGCTGCTTTGGCCAGAGCAGTGGAAAGTGTGTGGAGAAAAAGGACAGTTAGGATTTACATTCAGAGTTTTTAAGGACTCACTGTCCATTAACCACTGAAGGTAGGTTTGGGAGTTATTCATTAATTTGTTATCTGGAAACAAATCATTCAACAAAAATGGAGTCAATAAATCTTTCCTATGGTCTTTGTGAAGTTCAGAATTTAAAAGCCAAACAAGATTACTCATCACAAACAACATGTAAATAATAAGTTGGTGAAACTCCACAATTCCAACACAAAACACACCAATATGCAAATATTATGTATTTAAAGCCTCTTCAGGGAACCCATTTAGAGGGGTTTGTCCCCCCCCCATAATGACAAGTAAAATAACTTTTAAAACAGGCATTTCTTTCGTGCAAACGCAGAAGTGGCCACATTCATTTTGTGGATACACACAAAAAAGCTTACTTTCTTACTAAACCATGTATACCCTGTGACCCAGCTATACCACTACCAGGCTTCTACCTTGAAATCAAAGAAAAGAAAAAAAGATCTACATGTATAAAAATACTTATAGCATCTCTCCTGACAGTAGTCAAAAATTGGAAATTAAAGGGGGAATGGAGGTTATCCTCCTATTGGGCAAGGGTTAAACAATCATAGTATATGAATAGAATGGAATGTTATTGTGCCATAAGAAATGATGAAAAGGATGATTTCCAAGGAAACTGGGAAGACCTTTATGGGCTATTTTTCTGTTGTTTCAGTTTTCATGATCTTATTTGAGGTTTTCTTGGTAAACATATTGAAACGGTTTGCCACTTACTTCTCCAGCTCATTTACAGATGAGGAAATTGAGGCAGAGTTAAATGACTTGCCCAGGGTCATACAACTAGTAAGTATCTGAGGCCAGATTTGAACTCAAGAGGAGTGTTCTTGAATTCAGACCCAGAACTCTATTCACTGCACCACCTAGCCACACAGAGCAAACAGAGTAAAAGTAGAAAAATCTACACAATAACACTACAGAGAAAAACAACTCTGAAAGACTTTAGAACTGGGATCAATGCAAATATAAAATACATGTCCGTAAGGATGAAAAGGAAACACACCACTCACCTTGATACACACAGGAGATGAACTGAAAACGCAGTAAACAAATAATGGGAGAATTTGTTTTGCTGTGTTATTCAGCTATCTGTTCAGGGACTTTAAAATCTTTTTTGTCTTTTTTTAAAAGGTGATGCTCATGAGGAAAGGGACAATAAAGATTGATTAATTAAATGTGTTTAATAAGAACGTATGTGTAGAATCCATGTAAGATTGCATGCCGTTTTGGGGAGGGAAGAGGAGAAAATCTAAGACTTATGGAAGAGATGGTAAAAAACTGAAAGCAAATAAATAATATAAAAAACTTAACATAAAGAAAGTGAAGTAATGTCTTACCTGGCTATACGAAGATGGAGAAAGATTTCAGAATCAGCCTAAAACGTGTTTGTAATATTTGATTTCCTATGCGTAACCATACTGAGTATGAATAAATAACTAAAAATAAAAACTTACATGAATAAAAATAATGAATTAAGAAAAAATTAGTAGCTTATTTTCAATGTGTTTAACAGAAATGTCTTTTTCTTCTAGATTGTCAATTTTCTCCCTAGTAACAACAATACTGCTCCCAGGGTGGACTGCACATTTCTAGTAAGTCTGACTCTTTCCCTCTTCCAGACCTATTTCTACAATAATCAGTACTTAGGCACAATACCTGGCAAACAGGTGATATTGAATACATTTTTTCTGATCGATGACACAAACTTGATGAGTGAACTAGAGGAATAATATGACAATATTGAGACCACTGGTGACATTAATCAAAACACTGTTGAAAACGAGAGAGCTGTTAGCCCCAGACAGACCACACGAGGACAACTGTACGTTCACATCTGGATACCATATTTCAAGAAAGATGTCAGCAAACTGAAGTACATTAAAAGGATGGCAAAGGTCAGCTGGAGCCTATGCCATGAGGATCTAAAATAGCTAAGGAGGAATTGTCCTAAGCAAAACAAACTCTAAAGATGCACAAAAATATTTAAAGCAACCCTTTTTGTGTTGGTAAAGAATTAGAAATTGATGAAATGTCTATCAACTGGGGAATAGCTGAACAAGTTATGTTGTATGAACATCAGAGAATACTCTTGTGTTGTAGGAAATGATTAAAGCAATAGTATTGGAGAAACCTAGGAAGATCATAAAGTGATAGAGAGAAAAACAGGACAACTTATACAATGAAAACAGTATCATAAAGACAAAAAACTCTGAAAGACTTATGAACTCTAATCAAACTAATCAGTGACCATAACCTAGAGGAATCATGATGAAATATGCTAGCCATCTCCGGATAGAGAGGTGAGGGATGTAAGAGTGCAGACTGAGATATGTATATGTGTGTGTGTGCGTATGTATACACATACACACATACATATATAGGGACACACAACCAAGTATGGGAATTGCTTTGCTTGACTATACATATTTGTAACAGGGATTTTGTTTTCTTAATTAAGGATCGGGGAGCTAGGAGAGAAAGCAGATTTTTGCTGACTGAAAAAACAACCACCTTGATAAAGGATACTTTACCTGGAGAAGGGAAGGCTGGAGGGGCAGGGAGCATGTAGACAGATATTGTCAACTAATTATTAGGATGTCTTGTACAAGATGTCTTGTTTTGATTGGCTACAGATTGGAGAACAAGGGCAGAGTAGCAAATGCATGTTCTAGTGAAATGTGTTTCTGCCTGACTTACAGGGAAAAACTTCTGAATTAAAGCTATTCAAAACTGAGAGGCAATACAATGTAGCAGTATGATCACTGAATTAATTAAGAATTAGAGGTCCTGGATTCAAATTGTGAGGCTGTCACTTACCATCTTGTTTGACCTTAAGAAAGTAATTTGCTCTTTCTGGGCCTGTTTCCTTACTCATAAAAGGAGGGACAGGCTGCCTCAAAAAGTGGTGTATTCTGTATTTCAATTTGATAAGCATTTATTAGACACCTGCTGTGTACCACATCACAAGGAAAGGCTGCATGACTGTTTGCTGGGAGATGTATAGGTTAGGTTTGGACAAGATGATTTCTGAGGCCTCTTACAAATCTGAAACTCCACAATTTGAGCTGTGTCTTTCAGACAAAAAAGCAATTTCAAAAAAAAAAGGAGCCACTAGAAATTAGTTTTCTTGACAGTTTTAAATGTGTTTATGCTGTTAGAGAATCAAATTCATGATAATAACTTCACATTTCCTGCAACTATAATTTTGCTTAATAAAACAATTTTCAAAAAAATAACAATATGGGGGGAAGGAGGGGGAGAAATTTTAAAACTTATGGAAGTGATTGTTGAAAACTGAAAATAAATTAAATTAAAAGAAGAGTTATATAGTTTCAAGACAGGTCAGTAAAAGAAAAAAAAATCCTTGGATGATGAAGGTAAAAATTGGCTACTGTTACCTTGCTTAGCAAATGTATCTGGCATAGGATCACTTAGAGGGAAATATTCAAAATGCTTAGTCACAATTCTGATGAAGAACCCTCCTAAAACAACATTGTAATTAATTTTGTACGCAGTTATATGTTCACATTGTTTCTCTACTTTAGAATGTAAGCACCTTGAGGAAGGTACTACTTCACTTTTGCTGAATATACTGCTTAACATTCATACGTAATATTATTATATAATGTCATAATTGTGTGGTATATAATCATAGCATTATAATTAATGTAATATTAATGTTAATATACTCAACTTGCTATATTCCTTGCCAGTGTTTAATTTTCGTTGAATGATCATGAAAATGACGTTTAGCTGAATTCATAGTCAATAATTATCACACATTACCAACTTAATATCAGTAAGTATATAGACTATAATATTGAGAGTCAATAATATATTCATATTTAGTCCCATCAGAGCCTCATCTGCTAGCTTTTTTAAAAACTTGGAGCATTCCTTCTTAAACTAAAAACGAGGTTGTTGCTTCACAGTTTAAACATACCTATCCAATATGTATTAGCTGAAAACAAAGTATCAAAAAAATGCCCAGTTATAGAGCTTCTAGATTTCGGTAGATATCATGTAAATATCTTCTCCTTCCAAACTGCAGATCCAATACTAGGCAATTTGTTGGTCCTGTTAACAAAAGCAAAACCAAATCAGGTAGTTATGGATGAATTCTGAAAAAGGTGTGATAAGGAAATTTTGTAGCATCTTGGTCTCCTATATAGCAAGAAAACATACTCCTAAATGTGGAAAAACAATTTCTGCGCTTATGTACAGATTTTGGCTTGTCTATACCTCAGGATGACAAAATATGTTTTCTTCAGGCAATTTATTCAGAAATGTATCCTCTGCACTATTACAGTTAAATTCCACAAGTTGATTACAAGGACTAAATAGTTTGCAGGAATGACTCAATATTTCTATTATCACTTATCTGATAGGCTATACCATAAAAGTGATAAAGAAGCAACTTGCTGCTACCCAAAGGAATTGGATTAAAAGTTTATTTCTTACTCTTAGGAAAAGAACCACAAGGACTTGGGAGAACCTCTAGAAGTGGCATACTACCCATCCAATGGTACTTTCAGTCTACACTACTTCCCTTACTATGGGAAAAAAGCACAGGTACATTTTTCAATTCATACTTTTCTACTATCCTGACATCATCACATTCTTAGAGAGGCAGCTGACACAGCAGACAGAGCTCCAACCCTGGAGTATGGAAGGCTTCAATTAGAATCAGACCTGGCATTTACTAGCTGTGAGGCCACAGGCAAGTCTCTGGCTTCAGGCAACTAAGGCTACCAACTATAGGCTTGTTAAGGATCTGTGTTCATGTAGGAAGTTCTTACTTACAGTGATGACATACAGCCCCTGGACGTGCTCATGCTCTCTTCTTATTGGCATTCTCCAATGAATGCTACCAAACTCCTCTTTTGTCAAGTCTTCAACTGCACCTCCATACTTAGCAGATGACTTAGCCTCTTACTTCACGGAAAAGACTGAGGCTTCTCCAGCTATCCTCCTCCACTCTCCAAAACTTCACAGCAGTATCAACTATCCATTCTCTCCTCTTTTCTGGCCATAGAACAAGAAGCATCACTATACCCAAACTAACACTAAGTCCTTAACTGGGCCCTGGATCCTACCCTTCCCTACATTCTTCTACATTTTGTTCCAACCATTAACTTCCTCCCTCTTGGGTATCTTCAATCTCTGGGTCCTCCCCATTTGTCTACAAATATGTTTGGGTTAAGGTGGTCCTAAAAATGCCTTCCCCTGACTTCTTAAATATCTCCATTTTGTATTTACACCACCTTCATTTCTGACTATATCTTCTCCCTTTCTATAACTCAATAGGCCATCCCCAGCAAACAAAAAACCAAAAAAAAAAGAAAAAAGAAATGACTCAGCAAAATTTTTTTAAACATATAAATAGTCTAACAATACATACGATATTTGGGTCTACAATATACACAATCTTCCCACCTCTAAAAAGAAAGGAGAACGGTATATTTTCATCTCTTATCTATCCTACCCCGTTTACTATCAACTACTGCAAAAATTGATGTCTTCATCACGACTCATTTCATCCTCAAATTCTGCACTATTATTACTCATTGAAACTGCTCTCTGGCCTCTACTGAACGCTTATTGTAACACCACTTCCTTCTTTATACTCTCCCCTTATGGCTTTGTAACTCTCCTGTTCTATTCTAAGCAGCGTTTTGTCCACTGACTCCTTGCCATCTTAAGGTGAATTTCCTTGAGGTTTTTATACTTGAGTCTCTACTATGCTTGCGGTACTCTTCTTTTGAAATCTCAGTTTTGTCACTAAATCTATGCATCCAATCTCTACATGCATATCCTCAATCCCATCACCTGCAGCCTGAGTCTTCAGTTGCTTATGGGGTATTTCTGCGTAGATGTTCCATCGTTCCACTAAAGCACACCTAACATGTCCACAACTAAGCCTAGCCTCCTCAAATGTACTTCTTGTCACTTGGCTACCACTTATTTACCAGTGGCCCAGTAGATGCTTTAGTGTTATTTGGTTATATCCTTGCCCTGATGTTCAGTCATCAGATCCTACTGGTTCTACCTCTGACATAACCCTGACATCTGTGCTGTCTTTTCTATTTCTCGTACCACTCTCCCAGTAAGACCCTCCTTATCACACATCCAGACTGTGGCAACACCCGCCTCAATAGGTTTTCATCTTCTCTCCACCTTCTCTAATTCAGCCTTCAGAGCAATGGTGGACTTTCCTTAGTCATAGATCTTGGGACAAATTTAGCTGCTCCCCATTCAGTGAATCAAATTCAAACTCCTTTGTGCCCTCAATCTAGTACTTCTCTACCTTTCTAGCCTTGTTTCATATTGCCCACCATTTTATGCTCTAGCCAAGTTCGAGTACTTTACTACTAAACTACTCTGGTCCCTGAATACCCCACAGTGCAGATACCTCTGTGCTACTTCTAACTGTCCTCCATATCTGAAACGTCTTATCCTTCTCCTTATCTCTCAAATTCCCACTTACTCTCTAGAGTCCAATTCAAATGTCACATCCTCTATAAAATATCCCAAGGCACCATAACCCTTCCCATTTCCCACCTTTTTTCATACATTATTTCCTCCAGATTAAATTATAAGTTCTTCAAGGGCAGGGATCTCTGGTATACTTACATAACATACTATCTTTTAGTATATGCCATTCTCTCCAGAGTAGATTAGAACCTTCTCAAATAACACCAAAGTTTCTTAACTTATATTTCTTCCCAGTACTGAGATATCTGAAGCATAGCTTCTCACTATGGCCCTCAGTTTTATGGGGGAACATGACATGATTTTCCTTAACAGTGATTTTTTCCAATACCAACTCCACTAAAATCATGTTTCACATTCACTTTCCTTATATTTGTTGCTTAAACAAACAAAACCAACAACTTCAGGAAACCTAAAAATAGTTACCAATCTTGTGCTTCCTTTGCAGCCCCACTACAGCAACCCGCTAGTAGCAGCCAAATTCCTCAACATTCCAAAGAATAAGGAAGTTATCATAGTGTGCAAAATCATTGCAGAGAATGTAAGTTTCGACAATCCTCACGATCCGTATGAAGGAAAAGTGGAGTTCAAACTGAGAATTCAGAAGTGAAACAAGGACTGCTCATATCCAGGTGAAGACTCTTTCAGGAAGTTCCTGAAACTATGAACTGTTGCTTGTTTTGTACCAATTTGCTGATGATTTCCCATATGAAATCGGCTTTAATTTTTCTCTCTCCATTGCTGAAGTCAATTTGATAATTTCTGAGAGGCAAGTGGGTGAAAACCACTGGGGTATTTCCTATGACATCCATACTTTCACAGCTCCATTAAGCTAGGCTTTGTGGCTACAGTAGATCTGCTCATCTATTACAGCAACCCTTACTGGGAAACCATTTAGTGAAGGACATTTTGACTGACATCTCTATCCTTGTAGTCACTTTCCTTACTAAAATTCCATGTTTTTCAATTGTCAATGATTATCAGATTAATGCAAAAGTTATTAACCAGGCATCATAAAATAATGGTAATACGCATTCTGTATTCTTGCTTTTAGTAATGATAAGAAATATTAACAGATATATCCATTATTTCTTATAGTATAACAAGAATAGTTTTCTTGAACTGGATACCTACAAATTTCATCAGGATTATTTTCTGGGCTAAAAAAGGGAACTGATAGGAAAATACAACTTTCTTTTTGATGTGCTTATTTAAGTTCCCATGATGATTTTTGAAGAATTATAAAATATAAATATTAACCACTAAAATTTCATTATTTACACTTTTATACACAGGAATATTAACTTAACGAATAAGAAGTCACCTAAGTATTACATGGCTTTTTTTTTTAAGCAGTAAAGAATGGCTCCTGCATCCCAAGTAATTAATCCATGATAGCAAAACCAAACACTTTCAGGATCCATTGTGACATTGATGCTGGCTCACTTGCCTTTCTTCCTGGTTCATAAGCTGTCTCTGAGCTGCTGGGGGGTGAAAATATTTATCATGCAAACCCTCTGGTGATGAGCATCTCTACTGTATAAGGGCTGGTCTTTGGATAATGGCTATACCATCTGTTGCCAGCTCAGTAAGAAATGCAGTGTTTGAGCTCTACTGACAGCCTGTTGGACAGAATCATAGTTTTAGAGCTGAAGGGTCCTTAGATACCACTGAGCCAATCTCCTCCTTTTACAAGTAGAGTCGGGATATGAATTCAAGTTGTCTGGAGCACAGGTATGAACCACGTAGCCAACAACACTCAAGCGCAGCCTGAACTAGATTAACATGTAATTGGAAAATATTTAACAAATAAAAATATAATAAAACATGGAAATATCACATTTCAAAACTAAGTCAGTAGGCAGCCTGCAGGGATCACTGTGCACAGATTCATGGTCCCTGTTTCAATTGAGTTCTAGATCTCTCCAAGTCCAATGATATTTCCAAGATGCTTTACTGCCTCTTCATTTTTAGATGGCTTTTAGCATTAGTAGGTATTTCCTTATAACAGGCAGAAACATCTCACTGTAAACTTATACCCATTTATTCCTGGAGTTCTTATCTTGGATCAAGCAAGTCAAGTTTTATTATTAGTACATTTCCCAGAAGACAGCCCTTCCAACACCTTGAAGACAGCCACTGTTCCCACAAGCCTTCTCTTCCCCTTCAACAAAGCATCAGGGAGTCTATGAAAGGCATAAGTTTAACCGTCATAGTGTGGTGGAGGCACAAATTCTTAAATCACTAGGCCAAGGTCACAGAGGAAGAAGAAAGCATTTGAACAAGAATTCTGAGCTAAGATTCTTTCAGCCAGACCACAAAGCCTCTTTCAGGAAGGGTCACCACTATCTTGACTTCTTATCAGGAACTTGGGGAAGAATTAGAGAAACAACAGTCAGAAACAACAAACCAAGAAGGAATCATAAATCTCACATGAAGTAATAAGTTGAAAAAAATTCATTAGGATTCAGACTGACCTAAACATTCAATAATTTAACCCAATGCTCTGTTTTGGGGGTAACCCTTGCCAATTTTCCACGACAATGAAACTAGCACCAAATATTTAGCATTAATACTGTTAACTCATAAACCACTTAACTTATATCTGAGCCTCCATTCCACTCATCGATAAAAATGATGTACAAATAAAAACATTATATCTAAGTCAAATCCTTAGTCCAGATTTACAAATCACCATGTTGGAAAGGCAGTGATATCCCTAAAATATGCTATACATAGTTGCAAATACCCAGCGACAAAAGGGTCTAACTTCAATACAAGGGACTATTTTGGATGCAGATAAACAATTCATAAAGATGGAGGAGGGAAATTTCCAGTGCCCTTTTGTATTCTCCATTACGGCCAATGAGATTATACTTAAGAAACACCGAATGCCAAGAGACTGATATCTGGGATGTGAGTGACAGACTGCCCAAGCAGTGTGTATGTAAGATTTTGATTATATTTCAAAGTCAAATGAAAATTCTTAAATTACCTGTTTTAAATTTTTCACACCTCTTTTCCCTTTCACAATATAGTACAACAGCACAAACAATGAAGAACTGCTTAATACAGCAGCCATAATAATTGTTTTCTAATCAATCTCTGAAATGTAAAGTAAAAGGTGTCACTGATAATTTTTTGGTATTTAAAGTTCACTCCTGAATGGCTGACTCCATTATGTTACTGAGTACAAAGATGTTTAAAAAACATGAGAGGTCTTCTGATGACAGAAGGTAGTCAAGTCTCAATCATGTATAGCAAGAAGGGAATGGAATAGTGTGGATAAACAAATGTTAAGTTCATTGAGTTAATTATTCCAACATCCAATTATATCCAAACACTGTACACTGGAATCAGCTGATTAGATTGATCTGAGTTTCATATTTTCCTGTTCATTCCCATAAGTTTATAAGGCTTTTACATATGAGATATTTATCTTGAATGATCAAAAGTTGACTGTACATTTATTTACATGGGCAATTTTTGAAACCTTCTTTCCTTTTGAATTTCATTAACCTATTACATTTATTAAAGGATATCAAGATTAAGTAAATGGCTATAATTTTCACTTTCTCCTCAGTAAAGGGTCATCTTTTCTAATGGTCAAAAACGTTTAAAAAAAATCCAGTTATGGTACTAAACTCAAAATGAATATATAGCAAATTAGTGGCACAGAGACCAAGATGTATGGCGTTATTCATTTAAGTAAATAAAATATGCAAGTCACTTTCAATTACCTGTTATAAGGATGAGATGAAAATTGGTCCCAATTATCAGGGCACGCAAAAGTTACAGTCTACCAGAATATAAAGCCATCTTTTATGCTACATACATTATTATCTATCTCCTTCAATCTCCACAAAGTAGCCAGGAGAACACTGGTTCTTCTGACCCCACCACCTCCAGACAGGTGAGTACTGTAGGCAAGTATAATCAGCATGGGAGGTCAAGAAATAAAACCCCTCATAAATGCAAGATAGGGCAATGCTGGGAATTAAGGGCGTCACACAGTTTATCACCAGGGTAAATCTTTGAGGTCCTGGCAATTAAATTTCACTCAATTTTAAAGCAAAGCCAGACCAAAAAAAATTCTAGACCAAATAATCCTGAATTAGAAAAACACAGAGCTTGTTTAAAATGCCCATGCGCGTTTTATTAATAAAAACTAACAGTGCCAAGTTAAACAAGTCAAACAATTAAAGTCTCTTTAAATTCCATAAAATATTACAGAAAAGTTTATTTGTGTTTCAATAAAAAGACTATTGTCTTTGAACAGGCAGCTGACAGCATTTGTGCAGTTAATTTTGCTTTGTGAATAAATTTAAAAAGAGACTACACCACCTGCCTGAAATGCCTTTTTTTAATAAAAAAATGAACTATTAAAAATGATTGACAAATTTTGAGTTAAAAAACTGTTAAAACATTTTCTATATTTAATTTCAACTTTATAATAGATTACAGGAAGATGCTTACGAAACAAATACAAACATTTGTTTCTGTACATGTCTTTAAATGATAGACTTATAAGTATGTAAACAACTATATAATAAAAAGTTTCCAAAGTCTGCCTGTAAGAAATCAGGCAAATTTTACATAAGCAATAAATCATTCCAACCTTCAAGACATTTTATATAGCTGCACCAGCATGGCAGTAAACTTTTGCCAAACAAAAACTTTTTTTAAACCTTTTTAATCCATACATACCAACGTATAAAGGAAAATTATATAAACTTGATGGAATTACAACAGTAAATATAATTTAAGGGAAATAAATTCATAACATTTATGGAGTTTAATGTTTAAAAAAGCAAAACTTTTTTTTTGTTTGGTTCTTTGGACATTGCATGATTTAGCAAAATAAAAACGCATCATCTTGCTATCCATCCATCAATTATTGGCACCACTCAAAACACTCTTCAAATAAATGGCCATTCAGTGAACCATTTTCCACAAAAGGATAGCCTTTTATTTTCATTGATGTGGATGAAGTACAATTTCTTCAACAAATTCAGCGAGAATTGTTATGGAGCAAAATGGACATTCCTTCAAGTAAAAAATATTAGAAAACAAAACACAAAATCCTACCGAGTAAATAAAGGATCTGCATTAGCACACTGGTATCAAAACACACATTCACACCACATTTTAAAAATCCTACGAAAAACAATCCTTGCTTGCTTATCAGAGCCGCACTCTCTAAATTCAACAGCTTACCAATATTTCCTTAGGGGTAGGATCAAAAATAAAAATAAAAATCCACATTTTTAAAAAAAGTTCTCTTCCCTAGAACAATTTATTCCTGAAGCTGAATTTGAAGGGAGGGACATGTCTACACGCCAATAAATCAGTCTTCATCATCATTTTCATTAAAGTCCTCGTCATCGTCATCATCTTCCCCAACATAAGATACTGGAGTTTCAACTCTGGAGCCACTGTACTGAGAGCCATTGGAACTCGTTGCCAACATTCCATCTGTACCATTGGTAAAATCACTGCAGGGTGAAAAATAACAGCTGTCATTGCAGTTCCCCAGATGAGTTTCTTTTTAAACCCACTTAAATGACTTAAGAAGAGTAGTAGGCAATGCATTCATAGTGCACGTTTTTAAGTTTTGATCGCAGAAATGCAAACGCATAGATCAACTACCGCTGACATAGAGTCTTCGACCCTCCAGGAACTTTCACTTACAATAGCCTAATTATTCTCACAGCATTCCTATGAAAAGATGATGACAAGTTAGGAAACGATCTCTCCAGAGATTTACGGCTTACTCAAGGCTACAGAGTAATCACACCAGCGATGGCATCTAAAGGACACCTTCCCACAAGGGGCACAATGATGTGGGCTTAGAAACAAAAACAGTATTTGTTGCGAATGCACATATCAGACAATTTGATATTCACTAATAACCTGTTAAAGTGACTTGTTCAGGGTCATACATGGCTGAGGCTGTTTTCCTGACTAATTCTAACACTAACTACTGAACCTCTTCTCTTGATGAATGCAATGCCTGGGCTAAAAGAGGAGATGGTACTCTATGTTTACATGAGAGCTGCACACCTTCCTGTCAGTGAGGCCTCCTTAGAAGGGGCTGTTTCTGGCACATTTCCGAGATTCCAACCTACTTGGTTCAGGTTGAAATCAGGCACAAGGCTATCCATGGGCCCATGACTTATGAGGCGTCACGCTCAAAGCAGCTAATCAGAAATACTGGGACATCTTTGGTACCCCACAGCCATTCTGGCAAGCTACCCAAAGATGTCTGTGAACTAAATATCACTGTAGATTAGTATTCAAAAAAACCCAGAAACTTGAACAAGTATAGGCTTCAGCAGGCCCCAAAATCCGCGTACATGGCACTTTGCACATGCTGCAGAAGATGCTAACTTCATTAGCAGCCAAATCAAGCATTCAAAGCAAGTTTTTTTGACATCCAACGTGTTTCTTTTTCCATAAAACCACTGTCTGAAACATGACACAAGAAACAACAGCTAAGGGTCTGTCAAAGTGACTCCTTATCATTACTAATGCTTGCTTGACAGTAATGAATCATAGTGTCATGCAGTAGGTTAACTCTTCTAATGGTACAAATTGCAATATGTTAACATCCTGTCATTCTGGCAGATTCTATAAAAAATACCCTATAGAGGATTTCCCCGATACAATGGAGAGCTTCTAGTCTGTAGTATTTTGTGGATATCACTGCAGGTGTTGGGCCATTCACCTCTCACCCTTCTAGTGCTAGCCAATCTCCAATAATTTGCTTGATGACGGTTTTGAAGCCACTTCTTGCATACAAGTTGTAGCTGGCAATACGAGAATACTGGAGCCTAAAACTATCATGTGCTTCTTTCTCTCATGTCCTTAGCCAACTAAGATCCGGATTTACCAGTGATGCTCCACAACTGACAGCCACATCCATCAGGAGAATGGTGGCATTTTTTAAAAATAAGGAAACCCAAACGACTTTGTGGGTCATGCAGATGTTTGGGAATGTTGCATAACTGTCCCACTAAATTCACCTGTCTGCTTTTATTCAATTCTTCCCTAAGCCATGCAGAGTCCCCACTTAAGACTCAAACAGCACAGTGGGCTTCCATCCAGCCACGCTGTAAGTGGGGCGGTAGGTTTGCTCGGTTCATTGTCTTCCTTCCCCTCTGTGGTCTTTTCACTGAGGAAGGCGTCAGGTAAGACGCTGGGGGCAGCACACTCAAGGTACTTCTGTACCTGAGCTCTCTTTCATTCCAGCTTTATGCAGGACATCCTCCATGATCTCAGTATTTACAAGGGACAACAGTCCTTTTTAAGGTTTGACATACATCACAACGACCCAGTTAGTTAGATGTTATTATTTTCAATTTCATCTTTAGGATGGAGAAACTACGGCTGAAAAGTTAAGTGACTTGCCCAGAGCTTGAATCCAGCCGCACCACTCTGTACAAAATGGACCAAGGAATTGTATCATACTGTATGCATAAAGGATAGCTTGTTTTAGTTTTCTAGGCTACATTTCAATTAACAAAATTAAATGATTTTTTAATAATAAAAAAATACAGAGACACGTTCTTCATACTTTTCAGGCAACTGTGTGACTCTAGTGATACAGAAACTATGCGACTAAGTGATGTCGATGCTGAAGAGAACTGTAGAAGTCTGCAGGCTCTCTTCATGAGGGATCCTCAAGGACACCTTACGTTTACGTACAGGTCATGGAGATGAAAAGAAATAGGGCATTTTCTTAGCTACTTTTTTTCCCTTTTTCCCCCTCTCCTTGGGACAGTTTTAAAGTTGATGCCTGAATCCTTTCAAAAGTGTGTCACTGCCAAAAACAGGTTTCTTCTGTGTTGAACTTAGTCTGGTCAAGCTGCTCTTTCTACCTTCACATGTCTTTACCACTTCCAATGACCAAGATGAGAAAAGATCATTACATCAGGGATGGCAAATCCACTCAATTTTGTGTCATGATGCTTTATAGTTTAAACTCTGTTAGGTTAGATGAGGTTAGCTGATTTTCAAACATAATTCTAGTTGCTTGTTTCGAGATGTGATGCCTTCCGCTATCCTCAGTAATCACCCCCAAACATGTTTTGTAAATAGTCTTAAACTCAAAATTAGTGTTATCTATGGTTGCCATGTTTGCCTGCTTAGAAAATCAAATACATTTACATTTACAGCCTGCGATGGTTTTCAGGGCTGTTTTAGTCTTCCCATTGTGGCAACTGTTTTAAGAAATTAAGCTTCTCAAAGAATGGTGATAATTAGATGCTGTCAATTTTTCCCCACTTCTCAGAGTCCACATTGGGTTTTTAGACTTTCTTCTAACAAGGTACATTTTATGTAAGCGTTAAGATTATACCAGACTTCTTGACATATGTAAAAAGAGAGAACTCTGTTTTATGATCCTACAATTACCAAGGAAGTCATAAAACAAACAAGTGTATACTCGTAAAAGTGTTCACCATTGTCACGAAGTATGTGTGCTACATAGAATTCAAACAGAAAACAGATTTTTTCCCCATAGAGAGTCCACCTGATACTCCTGTAGTAGATGTTCTTGTGCTAGATACATTAAGCATTAAAATCTCCTTAATGAGGTGTCCACAGCCACTCAAAATAGTTCAGCCTAATAATCCACACAGGAAAATAAAGGTGGTTGAAGAATGACCATTGTAGACTGTGATGTTCAGATAAATAGGTAAGTACATTAAGCTGATACATCAATAATACTCTTTATCATGGAGCTATTCACAGACAGACACTAAGCCAGGATCTGGAATCAAATGGGGAAAGAGAGCAGGTTAGATTGCATTTGTGAAATTGCACAAGGCTTCAGGAATGCCAAGCTCTCTTCTGAAGCAAAGATTTATCTTTTAAATGCAAATAGTTTTCAATTAATGATAGATGGTTATACATCATCTCCAAACAACTAGATACAGATGAATCACATTCAGCTGACAATCACAAAGATTTACATAAACAGGAGTAAGCATTTAGCTTTAGTTTTTGACATTCTGATCTCCTTGCTGTGATGAATTTACATTAGTTAAATGCCTATGTAAAACTATTGTGCTCGGTACTTATTCATATCTGTTTCTGATGTCATTTTAGTCATTTCTGACCTCCAGGATTCAGGTAATAGCGCCTCTTTTTCTCATTATTCCTTCTTCTTGATTTTACTCGTTCCAACTTTAGCTGTACCAAGCCAACAGTCTGACTGTTCCTTCAGTCAGAGATATAACTTCAACATCGATAACAAGCCTTCTTTTCTGCTAAAACATCTATGTGATTTTTTTTGTCTGTGATGTTAATTGGTGTTCACCAAGTCTAACATCAACCAGTTATTTTCTCAAATAAAGTGTTCATGATATAAACTTAGTTTAATTTAAATATAAACTCAGTTTAATTTTTATCTTTAGCTTCTCTCATTCCTTCTGCCTAAATATTATGCTTTCCCATTCATTTTTCCTCATCCTCACCTTTCCTGTCTTTGCACTGAAATAAGAGAATATGCTGATTTAATTATGAGGGTCTTACTGAGTTCTTTAAAGAATCTCTTTACTTCTTCATTCTTAGCAAACCATAAGGATATATGTAAATATTTCGGTGGCGATCTTCTTTTTGTAAATACTTATTATTCCTGAATTACATGATATTCCACACAAGGTAATGTTGCTTACTGCCTTTGGATATACGATCAAACCCATTTCTCCAACTCCTTTTTGTACATGCATAAGCCATCTTTCTATTTAAGGTGGAATTTCCTTCTTTCTTATGTTCTCATTTACAGTAAGAATGTCTCTCATAAAGTCCTTCTCAGATGCTTTGTCATGGTATGGAGAGAATTCTGATTTCTTGAAGGGTATATGAGCAAAGCATAAGGTTTGGCAGGTTCTTTTATGCTAAAATATTTCAAATATGGCCCCAGCAACAGATGGAGTATTCTTTCCAAGGACCAGTCTAGCTAAGTAAAGAATGATCTATCATTAATAGGTCGACCATTGGGTAATGAACTTTTTGATCATGGTAAACCATAACATGCTATGTAAATGTGAATAATTATTACCACAACAAGCAAAGTGCTAAATTCAGTAAGAGTCCAACATGATAGAATGCAACTTGAGGGAAATTTGTTAGGAAAAGAAAGTAATGGAAGTAAAGAAAAAACTCATAGGCAAGTTAAACAGTATGAGAAAAGTAGAGGCAGAAATCTAATCTGTTGATGTAGCACAGCTGGACAAACCACATATGTCCAACCAGTATGTCAATTACGCACTTATAGTACTCAGCCATGTTGAAAACCCAAAGTGAAGTACAGTTTTTAAAAAAGGCACGCTCTTTTGTATGAATTCTATAAACTGGTTTCACCTGGCAGAAAACCTTGTGCCACTTGAAGTTGAACCTGATGATGATGTGACATATACACTGCTGATTGATCCCTGAGCCATTTCTGAAAAACAGAAAGAAAACAAGTCTCTTAATTAAGAAAAAACAAACAAGAAATGTGAAAAATCAAAGGAAATTGAGGTTATTCACAAAAAAAGGCTAGGGTGTAGAAGCTTAATGATAGCCTTAATACATGTAAACAAATACATGAATGATGGTGATCAATTGTTCCTGATATCCACAAAGAACAGAACAGAAGGAAAGACAAGAAGTCAGAGAGCAAAGAGCACTGAAAGTTATTTGACTTTTTGGAAATAGATTGTGCTTTCTCTGGGATGGTTTGGTCTACTTCTACCCAATTGTAAAGCAATAAACTAATCCCTTCTAATATATCCATATTCTTCATTTTTTTTTTGCCAGTTGATGTCTTTGAAAAAGTGTTTTATTGATGGCTTGCCTTCATATCAGTCATTTCCCATTCTTCCCTCTCAGTTAAAACCTTCCCAAATGACAAAGAAAAACCATGAAACAAAAACATTACGCATGGAGACCGGCTGACACCGTATACACTGTTACTTCCTGACAGGCCCTGACCTCCATTATCTCTTCTTTGGGACCTTTCACTGATCTGAATTCACTCTTTCAGGTAATCTGTTCATTCACAGATGGTCACTCCTGGTTCCGTTATTTTGTCCTGTACAGATTTTGTACAGAGCTCCTTATCATAGTATTTTCAGCCCCTCCCCAACTGAGGCGCACTCACTGTTACCAGTGTTTGCTACCACAAATGGCGCTGTTGAAGACATTCTAGGACATATACCAAACACGTACTTGAGCGCTGTTTTTGTCTTTGATACCCTTGGGACATATGGCTAGTGGTGGGACTGCTCGGTGGGGACAGTTTAGAAATTGTATTTCCATGAGCGCACATTGAGAGAACGGTCGGCTCACCCTGCAAGCCCACAAACAGTAGATTAACTGTGCCTGAGCCCACAAACCCTTTCCATAATGTTCTCATCTTTGCCAATCTGCTGGGCGAGAGCCAAAGACTCAAAGCTGCTCACTTGGTTATTTATTACTACTGATCATTTGGAACATGGTTTCAAACAGTCATTTAGGGAAATCCTTTTGAAAATTTTTCAAATCCTTTGATCATGAATTGGGAAATTCCACTTAGCAGCATTTCCTGTATTATGTGGAGTATCATTCTTGAACCACGTTACTCTTCTAATTCCACAGGAGCACTTCTTTTGTTTGTGTAAAGGCCTTTTAACTGTAAACCCCCTGTCCACTTCCGCTTCTGTGCCTGTCTGTCTGAGCCACAGCTGTGGCTGTGTACCTTATTTCACTCCCTTTTTCCTTCTTAATGATATAACCTTTTATATTTCAGGTCATGGAGAGAATCTGATCTTATTTGGTGCAAGATAATGGGAGATCTAACTTCTGCCAAACTCAAGTTTAGTTTTCACAACAGTTCTTATCAAATTGTCTTTTCCCCCAATAATTTCGGTTCTCAGGTTTAACAGACCCACTGTTTTCGTTTGCCTCTTTTTCTTGCTTATCTCATCTGTTCTGTTGATCTATTTTTATTTTTCAAAACAGTAGCAAATACATTTGATTATTACTGATTTATGACATTATTGAAGGTACAGCAACACAATACCCATTTCATCTGCACCTTTTTTCATTATTTTCCTCAAGATTCTAGAACTTTTGTTTTTTTAAATTAATTTTGTCATTTCCGTCTAGTTCCAAGAAAATTATCTCCTCAGTAATCTGACTGGTCTAGCAATAAATCTTCAAATTAATTCAGGAAATAGCCATTTTTATTATACTGTCATAATCCAAGCAAAAGCAATGACTCTATCTTCGTTAACAGAAGTCTTCCATTATTTCTATAGCATGTTTTACATCTCATCAGTTCTTAGATTTAGAATAGGAGGGGAACTTCAGAAGCTGACTAATTCAATCCCCTCCTTTTACAAATGAAGAAATTGAGGCCTGAGGAGGTTTAAGTAATTTTTCCAAGGTTTCACAGGTAATTAGCATTTGAAGCAAAATTTAATCTGTCTCCTCACACTAGAACTTCTTTCCATTATGTAACACTGTCTTCATCATGTAAATCTGATGTGTGCCTTGACAGGTTAACTCCTACATATTTGGTGTATTCTCCATTTATTTTCAATGAAGTTTCTCATCACCATTTCTTCCTTCTTTCTGTCATACTGTATAGAAATGGCTGACGATTACTGTGGATTGCCTTTCTCTTCACCACTTTGCTATATCTACTAATCACTTATCAATATCTCGCCTGATTCTTTCTGATTTTCTAATCATATCATCATGGTGTCTGCAAACAGAAACAGTTCTGCTTCCTCCCCATATATTGGATTTTGTTTTCTTGCTACTACAGCTAGCATTTCTAGATTCATGTCATGTAACAGCCTATTTGTTTTAGTCTTTTGAAAATAAAAGTGCAGTATTTTGTCAAAAGCTTCTTCTGTATCTATGAAAATAATGGTAAGGTTTTTCTTACGTATATGGTTTAAATGATTAATGCTATTATGTTTTCCTGATGTCAAATCATCCCTACATCCCTGGTATGAACACAGTTTGGTCATACTGAATTATTTTCTCCTGATTTCATTTAAAATTTTACATTTTTACTAAAACTACTTTATAGCTCTGCTCTCTGGGTATCTACTGACACCATAGCTACCATTTCTGTCTCCAGTTCCAACAATGTTAATGAAAACAACACCAACTGGTTAAAAGAGTAAGATTACAATAGCCAAGTTTAGTCCCTCAAACGTTATATGAAAAGAAATCTCTCCTTGCTACTTCACAGAAATTGGGGAGGCGGAAGGCTTCAAAGGTGTGGAGCACTGATCATAATAGACTTTTTCACTATGTTGGTTCAAAGAGATGGCTCTCTGCTGAAAGTGGGAGTTCGAAAGACAATGGATAATAAGGGATAATAATAGGTGACATATCAGTAAATTTGTATTTTGTAAAAGTCTGGTATTGTACTTTCTATATCCATTCCGGAGGATGCTTTTGGTGGCACACGTATTAACAACACTTTAAATGTCTGAAAATGTTCAATTATAAATAGATTTGCCTCATAGTGTTTCCCCTCTTTGGAAAATCATTTAAGGACTGGTGACATTTTTCACTAAAGCAGGGTTGTGTAAGATCTCTACTTCATTACTCTAGTATGTCCTATAATTTTTAGTTACCTTGAACACACTGAGAAATACACATGGTATTTAACATATCCATTCACAAGTCATCATAGGTCAGGCCAATCTAGTTTAACAATTTATTCACTTCTCTATTTTCTTTATCATTCTGTTCAACTGATCTCATTCTTAGAGGGATACTAAATGATTAATGTTGTCTTTATTGTCTTTTTACAATTTACTTCTTTTCTGAGAACTGAACTGCTATATCATTGCATCATATAAATTTAATAATGTTCATTTCCCAACATCTACCTGGACTTGATCAACTTTATTGCTGTCTTATCTGAAAGCAGAATTGGGGCTCCCTTTTCAAAGAGTTTCCTGAAGCATAACAGGTTTTGTTCCACCTCTGTATTTTTTTCTCTATGCAATTGTATTTTAACTATGTTTCTTGTAGGCAACAAATTGTTTGGATTTTGTTTTCTTCCACTTCTTTGTTATTGAAGAAGTTAACTTTTCACATTTAGAGTTAAGCTTCCATTAACTACTTGACGTACAAATGTATTCACGTGCACTCTTGGGGAAGTGCGTTCCTTAAGCAGGGTCGGGTGGAAGCAGGGGTCACCTTGTCTTTGTCCTTTCTCCTCATTATTTTTTGTTTAACCCTTCCAGGATGTCCAGTGATGCTGACATGCAGCACTCAGTCTCACAGCGGCCTTACTCTCAAGTGTCCAGGCCCCTCGAAGCAGAGTCCAGTGCGAGACCCTGCTTCCCTCCTCCTACTTCCTTGGGGTTGCTCCATGGTGATGCCAGAGCATTTCCTTTCTGCTGGCTATACCTAAATCCTCCTTTTTCCTCTGTATTTTGCACCTCAATGACACTCCTCAAAGGCAGAAGAACTGAAAAGTCCCCATCTTCCTCTCCTCTCAGTGCGGACCAGTCATCACCTTGGGCCTACTTCACTCTCCTTCCTCTATTTGGGAGAAATGTTTTTGTATTATCTTATCACCTATAATACTGAGTCATTCCAGGGAATAGGATTTTTTTCTCATAAAAAAATAATTTATGTCCTCTGCCTCTTCTCTTCCTGATTTTTTCTATCATGCTTTTTACTCCTTAGATTATCTATCTATTAATACTCTTTTTACTTTCCCTCTCAGCATGTCATTTTCTTTTCTTTTTGAAATCAAACAGAGCCTATCTTCACGTTCAGTATTCTTATTTTGCAGAGCTCTCATGTTTCCAGTGTAGTTGTTTTTCTTTTTCAAATTCTACTCCATCGTTGTTTTCCTTCCCAAGCTTCATTCTTTCGTTCTACTTGTCACTTTGTTTTTCTAGGTCTAACGCTTTTATACGTACACTTTCTTTTCAAATGGCTCTTCTGAATCATTCTGGACATTCTTGGAGCTGCTTTGCTGTGACTTAAGAAGGGCCATGCAGAACCGGAGCCTTTTCACCTTTCTCAATGACTGCGATTCTGTTTCTTATTACACAGTACTCACTCACTGAGAGGGCTCTTTTCTTCAAACATTTACTCATCTCCCCCCCTCAACTAGCTGTTAAACAATGATTCTGCTCACTTGTTTATGGTATTCTTGCTGAAAATATGTTGGTTATTAATCATCTCCCTCACAGGGTCTGATGCTCTCGCGCCCTCATTCTCAGCTGGAGCAGTGCTTTCCACGCAGCTGTCTCCACAGGCTGGATGAAGTCTGGTTCCGGTCTGAGGGTGAAGGTGGGCAGCTGGGACATCGACGCAGGGTAACTGAATGGCCACTATCCATTCTCTACCTTTCCCCGTCCCACTCTTCTGTTTCCCATCATCCTTTCTGAAAATGAAATCCCTCTCATCAGAAGAGCTGGTTGTGAAGGTGTGGAGGGAGATACGGAGTATAGAAAAGGTCCCACCGGATGCCTCTAGAAGAGGTCTGTGTGGGAAACCTCCAGAGTGTGTACTCTCTTCTGCTCCCTGGTGACTCTTCCCACTGACTGTTTTTTTCCCCACTCCGGTGCTGTACTCGCCCATTTTCAGCATGGAGTTTCTGGTTTCCACCACTTTCTTCTAAACTCCACAATCCTCCATGACCATTTCCTTTCCAACTTCTCCAGACTCAGAGATGTCCTAATTCAAAGGATTCAAAGCCTCCCAACGACTGGCATTTCCAGGGAGATGTTGACACAGAATTAGTCAGGAACGGACAAGAAGGCGAAGGGTATGAAAAGGGTCCAGGACTTGAGGTTGGCTAACTGGTCTTCAGAAGCAACTTCTTCTGCAAAAATTATCTGTGCTAAGTTCTTTATTTATCTCCTTGATGTCACTGCTGAGTCTTCTAAACTTGAGGCTTTTCAATGGCACTATCTGATATAGTGGGGAGAGAGATTCTTCACGATTCTACCAGGATTCTCCAATCCATATCGTAACAGAACACATTGAAGCCACACTTCCAAGGACATGTCAAACTTCGCAGAAAGAGATTCTGATCATAAGTCCCTCTCTTTTCAAGCTACCATATGCTAACATATTCAACCAAACAGCCATCAGAGAAACACATAGCTTTTTACTGGGTACATGGGATTGAAATGATGCTCCAATAAGACAGCTGAACTTGTCTCACCTACTCACTGCATTTAAGCCCTCTAAGTCTTAAAAATCTCAACATCCCCTTATTTCTGATTTTATGCTCAGTCTTTCTATTTCATTATTATTCCCAGTTGCTTTGTACTTGGAATTCTTTAGAAAGGAAAGGTGTAACATACTTTCACCAGAAAAGGGACATCCAACTTTATAAACTCTATCATAAAAGTATGCCTTTGCCCTGCCAAATGTGATCAGCATCATGGTAATTAAATGTGACACTGACCTGTCACATAAGGTTCCAGAGCTTTAGGTACCAAACTTCTTGCCATCTTTAGGTCTTCTGCAGAACAGCTTCCAGATTCGAGCCCACAAGCCATCCCCATTCGCTTTAATACTTCTATGTCATCGTGGATTTCAAATGTGTTGTCGAAATTAAATAGATACTCAAATCTGAAAGGGAAAATTTCATTATTAAGCATCAAAAAGATGATGAACACATCTCAATGATGAACACACACTACACATGCCTGACTGAGTGGACAACTGCTCTTGAAAGCGAAATAAAGCCAACAATGAGAGACATGGGCTGGCATCCACAAGGCAGAGAATCTGCTGCCTAGGAGGCTAGAAGTAGAAACATAGAGCTCTAAAACTTACATGTTCAACTTCTCTGATTCTCCAGTATAATTTCTCTCTGAGAACTGATAGGCTGATAATAATCCTCATTTCCTTAGCGTTGATGAAACACTCCCTTCTCCCCGCAAAACCAGAATTATGTCTTTAACACTTAAAAGTATTGGGACAGGGGTTCTACACCCCTTACACCAATGGAGATGAGCAAATGCTTTACCCATAATCATTTTACAGAGTTGGTTAAGTGACTTGCCCAGGGTGACTAAGTTAGTACATATAAGAAGATGGACTCAAACACAGCTCCTCCAATTTGGAAGCCTACCCACTGTTGACCATACCAGGCTTCCTCTCATATTTTTCAACAAATATAGAATTTTTAGGTTATTTTTTTTAAATAAGTAACCTGCTGGCAAAAAAAAATTATCCTTTAATAATAAAAACAAGATATCATTAGACTGTATTTACTAACAACGAGTAGAAGCAGAGCAATATAGCCAGTTTGGGAGCCAAGAAGGCCTGAGATCATCTCTGGCTGCTGCTGATACTTCCAGGTTCTGTGACCCTGGGCAAGCTACAGAGAGGGTGCTGACTACGTGCACCACCAATAAGATCCTCCTATCAGAGAAATCACAAAATGTATTCCCTAAAGCCATCCCTAACTAACATTAGCCAAAGGAGGTGATGTATGGCTATTTTGTCTTTAACAAAACCAACTATGGGATTTCTTCATTTTTGATTGGAAACTCACAGCTGAAGCAAAAGGGCGGATGGAAAACTTCTCTTTTCCATGAACAACCTACTTGTCGTTAGAAATACTGCAGTCGATGACTGTCTTCTTGCTGGTGTTCACAATGATAAAAGGTAGGTGTATGACAGAGTTGGAAGGTGGTGGTCGGCTGGCTTGCTGCTCTACTTGACGATTTCTCTGCACCAAATTCTTGAAGGCAATTTGCTGAAATAAGATATACCAACTTATAGACTCATCATATTAGTCACTCACTTCTGATACCAAAAATATCTTGACCTCACCCAGAAATATAATACTTTCCTCTAGAAGAACTCTTCATACTCACATCACTGTGAGGTTAACAAGTCCTAGGTCAGAGCTGGCAGGTAGGTTAGTCCAGACAGTTCAACTTCTCTTATTTCACATACGCAGAAGGTGAAGGCCAGAGAGTGAGGCAATCCACCCAAGGTCACACAACTAACGAGGTTCAGAGCGGGGACCAGAACCTAAATTCCTTGTATTGTAGTCAGGAAGGGAAGCTTAACTTAGCCTTTTTTAGAGAAGACATCAGAAATCTCCTGATCACCAGGATTCATTCATGTAACCTCTTTAGCATTCAGAAAACTTCACAGTCTTCGGGAAGAATATTCATTTTGAAAATCAAATACTCAAAGGAGTGATATGGATTTAGGGAGTTTCCTAATATGCATATATCATCTAAATTTTAAAAACAGCCCACGCAAAAAATTTTTTTAATATATTTTAAAATGTCACAGCCCACTCCATGGCTCTACCCCTCACCCACCCCAACTACACCAACACATGACTGGGGGAAAAACTTTCATTGTAAACATTAGCTAATTGCAAAGTCCTAAAATTCTAAGGTTTGAAAAAGTCCAGGATCATCTATTTAGCCTCGAAACAATAATAAGTAAGCACACGTCTAAAGTATACCAGATAAATGGATAATGTCTTCAAGGGGCTGCTGCCTATGTGCCTCCTACAGCTCTCCCCTCCGCAGCTCACCGCAGGGGTTCTAGCTTTGTGCTCACATGACAAGCGTACCAGAGAAGCACAGAGGCCGGTCGGGCTGTCCCGCCATCATCCCTCGGTCTTGACACATGAATAATCCATATGCTTTCTCTGTTCACACATTTCTTTGATGGTATTCTTCATTACACTTCTTCTTGGTAATTCTGTATTTGTTAGGTTTTGCAGCTGGCCCACAATTTTAATTCTTTGGAGATTATAATGTTCACGACTTGCAGGCATACAATGTCAACAGTAGAATACGGATATTAAAAATAAGGGCCTTCCTTTCTGTGAGAAGTCAGATCCCTAAAGAAGCTCTACAACTTTCTATTTCCTTGCCCTACTCTCCCCCTCCTGGCCTGACTCACAAATAGTTCATCTGCAGGGTTGAGATCTAATGGTCAACTGTCAAACTGAATGTCACAGTCTGGAAAATAAGCGTTCTCGTAATACTTGCATTTTCTTGCATGAACGATTAGGCCATACTCTTCTGGGTAGGTATGACTTTCATCTTAGGAGGCTCTAAAATTTGGAGGAGGAGCAGGGGGCGTCTTGATGTAACCAGATCATCCACAAACTGGAACGTTCCAAGGGCCTCATAATCTATCCTTCTGGATGCTATGCTGACTATGAGACACTTTCAGAGTAGAGAGCTCAGTTTTAATACCTTACCTAATAGGAACAAATGAACCAGATGCTCAAGTGATCATTAATTGAAAATACCTGGGTGGTATTGGTTAAATCATATACTAAGAAAAAATTAAGTCCAATTAGGAAATGAAACCCAAGAGGTTATGTGCAAAGAAAAAGCACTAGGGCAACAGAAAATCATTCCATACAGACTACGGTGCTGAATGCAAATGTTTCAAACAAAACATAATTTATTACTTTTACCTTTTCCCTGAAAATAAAAAAGAAAACATTAAAATGCAGAGGAGGTCACTCTCCAGACTCCATTCCTCTCTCTCTCTCAAACCACCATTACCATTTCCTCTTCTTCCTCCCATTTCTTTACTTAGTATTTCCTGAAATCTTGGTCCTTAACTACCTTCTAGTTTTTCTCATAGCCCATTCCTTCTTTGTCTTCTCTTTTTAAAATCAAACAGTCGTGGAGTTAGAAAGAACCCTCCATGTTCATCTACAACAGCTAATAATTCCTGAATGGGCACTCCTTCTTTAGCACAGTCTCATCTTTATAAGGGTTCATGAAGTTTTTTCTGAAAGACCCCTAAGAACAGGGAACTCACTACCTCCTACCTCTAACCCTAACAGTTGCCCATATCCACATAATGTTTTAAGTTTTACAGAGCACCTGATATGATCCCATTTGGGCCTTGCAACAAGCCTAAGAGATAAATGCCAAGGAACATCCCCATATTTATGTTAGAAAGTGTATGAGGAGAGATTTAAACCCAGAAGCTCTTGGCCCCAGCTCTAACACTCTGTTCACTGTCATACCTCCTCCATTTATTAAGAAACCAACCCTACACACTAAGCTAGAGTCTGCTTCTCTGCACATTTCACCCTCTGCTCCTCCTCTGGCCAACCAAAGCCAGCCAAACCAGGCTACTCCTTGATTCAGGACTGGGAAATACTTGAACGTAACTATGTTATCTCCTTTCCTGACTGAAAACAAAAATCTACAAAGGCTCCTTCCAATGCTCAGACACTGTGTTTCTTCCTTTGACCAGTCTTCAAAAACCTAGACATGTTAACAATAACAACCCCACCAATCGCACATCATCTCCTCTCAAGATCATTCCCAGTTCTTTGCATAGACCTTTACAGAACATGGCTTTAAGTGTTTTCATCATCCTGTCTATCCTCTTTTGCAAGCATATTAATTTGTCAAAAATCCTTTCTAAAATGTGACTCCCAGAAATGAACACAACATTCCTACTAATAACCTACCAAGGGCAGAAGACACAGAGAGAACCATCTCCCCTCACTGATAAGACAATGCAAACATGACACACTTGACAACAATGGAGACAGCAGCCACGACTAACTTCCCTCCCTAACCCAGTCTTCTTTTTTCAAGGTTCTGACTCCACATTTCCAAAGGCCTAAAGGACACTACCTTGGGAGCGTATGAATATCACCTCAAGCCCCAGCATGTCCACAACAGATCTTGTTCCTCAAAACCAGCTCATTTCATGCCTTCCCTATTCCTTATGTCACCTTCAACTCCTCCTTGACTCTTACATTCAACCAGTTCTTAAGGCCTGTGGCTTCCACCTCTCCAAATGTCTAGGCAATCCAACCCCACTGTCATCACCTAAGTTTAGGCATTCATTACTTTCCCCGTAAACAAGGCCAATAAAAGAGAGAACAGAAGCAATGGGGGGCAGGTTAGGATGGAGGGAAATATAGTTAGTCTTACACAACACAACTATTATCGAAGTCATTTGCAAAACTACACAGATATGGCCTATATTGAATTGCCTGCCTTCCCAAAGGGAATGGGTGGGGAGGCAGGGATGAAGAGAAGTTGGAACTCAAAGTTTTAGGAACAACTGTTGAGTATTGTTCTTGCTACTAGGAAATAAGAAATACAGGTAATGGGGTAGAGAAAGTCATCTAGCCCTACAGGACAAAAGAGAACATGGGGACAAGGGATGATAGAAGAGAGGGCAGATTGGTGATGGGGCAATTAGAATGCTCAGCGTTTTGGGGTGAGGGGAGGGGAGAAATGGGGAGAAAATTTGGAACCCAAAATTTTGTGAAAATGAATGTTAAAAGTTAAATAAATAAATTTTTAAAAAAATAAAATAAAATAAACAAGGCCAATAGCTTGTTTCTGGTTTCCGTGACTCTAATCTTTCCCCGATCCATATTAGTAATAGATTAATTTTTCAAATCATGGTACACTACAAAGTGCACAGTCCTCAGTCAGAAGACACCTGGGTTCCAAACTCCCACCTCCAATACTTACTAGACATGGGCAAGAAATTCAACCTTACTGATTCTATTTCCTCATCTGTAAAATCCTGCAGTACGTAAATTACAAAGTTGTCTTGAACAGCAAATGAGACAATGTATGTCCCTGTATTCTAAACACTGACATTTTATAGTAAGATGAGGGGCTGCTGCCGTGAGTAAGGGATAAAACAGAGACCTGGCCTCAAGAATCCTATCATCTCACATACTGCCCAAATGACTTATATGATAACTTTCTTACGCTTCAACCAAACTATTCACAACTCCCCAAACACATTCAGCACTTCCCCACCCACAGAATTACACTCAGAAGGTTCTTCCCCTGAATGCACTTATTGTCCTTTATATCAATTAAGATCTTAGTGATCTTTTAAGGCTTAGATCAAACGTTAATCTCTCTTCCACAAAGCTTTCCTCAATTTTCCAGACAATAGAATAGCCACCCCATAGCATGGTTGTACTTCTCTTTATGGAATTTGTCAGATTTGGATCCATATTAAAGTTATTTCCATACTTATTTAATTTTCCTCATTATGTAATAAAATTTTAAATGTCAGGAAATATGTTTTATTCATTTTTATTTCCTTACACCATAGATAGTAGGTCCCTCAATACTCAAAATTTCAAATGCAGACAAACTGAAGGGTCTCTTCTTACAAACAAGACATTAACACTGAAATAATCAGTGTTTAACAAATCAATTAACATTATGAATAAAAGTATCTTGCAGTTATGGTGTTTTAAAGGCTTCATTAAAGGCTTCTTTCCACAAAAAGCCTGTGGGATAAGTCAGGTCAAGTGAATGAATATTTATTACATACTTATCATGCGGCATGCATTATTTTAAGTGTTAGGGAAACAAAGAAAGAGAAAAACATAGCACTCCATACCCTACTCCCAAGCAGCTTACTATTTTAATGGGGGAAATGACAGGAAATCGACAAGGAAGATACAAGAGGGGAAAGGAATTAGAAGGCTAAGGAGTCTCCTGGAGCAGGCAGGATTGGAGCTGAGAGTAGAAAGAAGCTAGAGAAATGAAGAGGGGAAGGTAAGGGAGGAGACTGACCAAAGCATGGGGGAACCATTAGTGCAAAGACCCGGAGACGGGTGTTTGATCCAAGGCACTCCAGGCAGGCCACACGGTGCTGAAGAGCTAAGGGTGGAGGAAAGGAACCCGATCAGACAGCAAAGACAGGAAGAGGCCAGGTTCTGAACAAAGAGTTTATATGTGACCCCAGAGGAGCCGGGAACTACAGGGCTCAGAGAACAGTGCTTGGTAAGTTCAGATCCATACTTTAGAAACATAAGCTTGGCACTGAATGGGAAACAGAAATAGATTATAATGAGAGAGACCTATGGGTAAAAAGACCAACTGGATGGGTATTGTGATAGGTCCTGAACTAGGGTGGCACGTGTTTGTGTGTGTGTGTCTCTGTGTGTGACGGGTTCTGCTTTGGAGGTGGGGAGTCTCAGCTGCCTACAGGACCTCCAATGCCACATGTCCAAAACACAGTTTGTGAATACGAATCATATGCACAGAGATAATAAATGAATCCACGGGAGCCGATGGAATCCTCAATTCAGATGGTGCAGAGGGCTCGCAGACAGAGATTTGACACCATCCATGGTGAGTGGGTGTGACACATGGAGAACCAGGGAAGATGTCATGAAAATCAAGGGAGAAGAGAGTGTCCAGAGGAAGTGAAGTGACTGCAGTTGGCCAATGCCCCAGAGAGGTCAAGAAAGATGACTGAGAAAAGGCCAGGAGATTTGAAAATTAAGAAATCACTGGCAACTTCAGAGAGGGAAGTTTCAGTTAGATGATAGTGTCGGAAGGAAAAAATATAAAGGGTTTACAAAGTGAATGGGAGTTGAAGGAAATGGAAGGATCTACAAAGACACATCTTTCTCAAGGATTTTAACCCAGAAGGGGAGGAGAGCTCTGGGATGATAACTAGCAGAGACAGTAAGATCAAGTGAAAATATTTTTTAAAGATGGAGCAGACACAGCAGCAAGGAAGGGGCCTGGAGGTAAGAGAGTGGGGATGACAGTGGGAGCAGTCTATTGGAGATAGTATTTTTATTCTTTTTTATAAAAGTGAAAGTGTTCATTTAAGTGGTCTGCCCAAGGTCACATGGCAAGTAATTGGAAGCAGAGTACAAACCAAGTCAGCCACTCTTTGTATGACATCACTCGGCCTGACTACACAGAATCTAATTATTTAGATGTTATTACTTAAAGCTACAGTGTATTTTGTTATTTTGATAAATATTAAATGAATAAAGGGAGCAGCAATCGTTGCCCACACACACAGAAGTATTTCATTACCTGTAGAATAAGTTCTTGAAGCTGAGACTGCTTCTGTTTTATTCTTTCAAGTCTTCTCTGCCTCTCTACCTTTAGAAATAAGACACACACAAAAATCATCTCAAAAAACCATCCCAAGAAATTACAGATGGAAACAATGTTGGGATTCCAAAGCATTTTAATGTAACATTTTTTTTAAATAACCCAACACCAATTCTACCGCTGAAAAAATATAATTCTCCACTTCAGGGACTTTCTGATGTATATCTGTATATCCTTCATTCAGTCTCTAAATATACTTGTCACATTTTTTTAAGCTGAATTTCAGTTTCCCTTTAATACTGCCTACATTCAGATAACTTATGACTATAATTTGTCTTGATGTTTAAATTTAATTTTTAATTTGTTTTAAGATGTCATATATTATAGGAGCATAGATTTAGAACTAGAGGGACCTCAGTTCTCATCTAGGCCAGCTCTTTCACTTTACAGACGAGCAAACTCAGACCCAGAGAATTTATTTCCCAGGGTCCCAAAACTCCTAAGAGTCAAACTTTTGTCTATGGGTCTTCTTATATTCATTAAATAAAAAGAACCCTCAAATCAAGAGATTCTACTTCTAAAGACATCCACCAAGGACATGGAAAACAGGAAAAGATTCACTTCCCCATTATATTGAGGTAATAAATTCCTGGTAAAGGTAACAATGATTTTGAAAATGGCAGGCTAACCATCCTCAGTAAAATTCAGATAAACTTAATGTCATGAGGAACACCCTGCCCACAGTATTGCTACTTTAGATTTGAATCCATACAGTTGAGCTCAGTTCTGTGAGTCAGAGTCTAACAGCTTTGTAAACAATGAAAGGAAATCCTCTTTAAAAGGGCTAAAGATAAGAAAGCATGTCGCTCCGTCCTTAACCACCATCATTCAATGCCTTCATGCCGAAACAGTAATCCTAATACTATATCTGATTCTGTTAGTCTTAACAAACATAGGCCCACTGCAGCCATCACTGCAAATGCTCCAGTTATTTTCCCAAGAACAAAGCTGAAGCCCTGGCACACTCACTGTAAAGGATAACCAGTATCTACTGTCAGCCAGAGAGGATACCAATTCTAGCTAAGTGCAATAATTACTCACAGAAACCTAACAAAGTTTAAGGGATGGGGCAAGGAGGATGCTTTTTTCTGCTCTGGAATTCTGAAGAACACACTGAGCAGAGGAGAGGGAAGAACCGGACAGGCAGTTTCAAAGGGTGAGTCACAGAGGCTCTAATCAGCGCTGTGAGGGTTGTATTAGAGCACAGGCACCGTTACGCTTCTTCACAAATGGTTTTTACGCCAAATAACTCGGCAATAATTTGCATTTTCAATTAAACAACAAAATTACCAAGCTCTTTAATTATGTAATCTACAAATGCGTTATCTTTAGGCAGGGAGGGCAGACAGGTGAGCTGATAAGTGAATGGGGAAGGTAGACAAAAAGGAAGCAAGAATGTCCCCCATCACCTGAGTCACGGAACAACAAATTCCACACAGCAACATCCCAGTAGAGATGCTGTCTGGGTGATTTGTTTCACACAGCAAGAGCCAACTGGCTAACAGAAGTGACTAACAAATGCTTAGATAACATCAATGAAAGTAAAATACCTGCCACATTTCTATTTGATTATTTCAATACCCAATTCAATTCAAATATTTCTATTTAAAAATATCATATATGTAAGCTTGAGTCAGATTAAAATTAATAAGGGAAAAAGTAGTTTTTCATGATTCATACCTCCAAATTCTGACATTCTTGAGCTGAGTTGGTTGGTAGACCAATCCATTTTATCTCCTTCTTCTCCTTTGAGATAATATTCATGGCCATTAAGACATTTAAGGCATCATAGACTCTTCGTCTTATATTCTTCTGGTCATAAGCCTGCTAAAGACATTATGCATTAGAGGAAGAAAACAGAAAGCGTCATAAAATTGATGTTAAAGATATATGGTAGAAGATAAATAAACTCAAAAGGAGGTGAGACAGACTTTATTTTATATAGTGGACTACTAAAAGCAGTTCATTATAGCCCTCCCCCTGCCTCATAGGTAAGAAAAAATCAAATTCCCAAAAGCCTGAGAGAGTGTCAATATATTAACTTAATGTTATTGATCTCTCCCAAAGTCTTGATTATAATTAGCTTGACAGCCTTTGAAAGAAAACACTCTTCAACAAGTCCCAAAGGGAAGCTTTCTTCCCCTTTAGAAAACATGAGCCCATCTACATCATACTTACTGATTCATTTGGTAAAATGTGGTTATCAGCAGCACTGAACTCTGCGACCAATTCATCTGCCACTTCATTATATGAAGTGGTTCCTTTCCTCTGTACCTTCTCACAAACCTTCATTGAAAAATGTCTTAATCCCTTGCCATTCTTTTCTCCTTTTCTATTGCGCTTCCTTAAAAATACAAAGTAAAACAGTATCACCTAAATCAACCTTCAACCAAAATCTATCCTTATCTAAAAATGCAATCACTATATTTACAAGGCACAAGTGCAACAAGAGCAAGAAAATCCTATCAGACGGCCGCCACTTGAATTATACTTCATTGTATCACGGCAGAAAACTACTAGATATACCAGGGGAATGTAAGGATTTTCTTTTATGAAGTAGAAAATGAACATTCCAAAAAGTCAAACCGCACATTCATACTTTCATACTGTTACAATACTGTGAGGACAGTAAAAGCTGTATATATAGTATACTATATATAGTAAGTTCTTGAAGACACTATTCAATAATATTCTGACCAAAATTTCTGCTCAAATTCTACTCTTTTTAACAAAATTTCAAGAAAACATACTTAAATAATGAACATAACCACACGTCATCAATAGAGTGATGTCTATCTCAAGGTAAGATGCATAATTAGGATCTACCTTGTAAAAATAAATAAGATTCACAATCGTTAAAGAAAATTTCTAGTGTTTTGGGTCAAAATTGGGAAAAGAGGTTCGGGGTTTTTTTAAGTAGTCATAGTCATAAAATATAATCACTTGGGTCTCCGTCTCCAAACAGGCCTGAAACGCAGGGACGCAGACATGTTTTTGTAGGGAAGACACATGAGACTATAATCGCAAGGCAATTCTACTTACAAACCCATTTAAAAGTGATCTTTTGCTTAAAGTGAAAACCTATTTCAGGTAGAGTATAGCTAAGGTTAAAAATAGAAGTGTTAAATAACATAGGATACCATTATCCCCTTTTAAAAGGTTTATGGCCATTGAATTGATACTGAACTTCCTAATGTCATTTTCTAGCACAACGAAAGAAGAGTTTCAAAGTTACCACAGTCTCACTGAAGACACCTCAATTCTTCACCTTCAGCCAAAAATGATAGACCTTTAAAGTGGAACTATGACATTAATGTAGAGGAGGCCGTTAGACTGTATTCTAATAATCTGATTTCTCAGATGCTAAAGTAAAAGTGTGTTCTTGATTATATATCTATTCTGGGAATGGTGTGAAATTTTTTCATATGCCCTAACTTTTTCAGTATCTTAAAGAAATAAGATCTCTGAAAAATAAATTTAAACTGAAGCTCTAATATATTTGGTTTGGTTGCGACTACATAGCTCATATTTCACCAACACAGAGAAATTTATGATTAAAAACCTAGGAAATTCTTTAAACTTGTAATAACTTGAGAGGAATATTGCTCACCCCGCCGACCAAGGTGAGGAGTCAGAAGCCTGGTTCTGTGACACAAAATGGGTGTTAGGCGTATGTGGACTTCCTACAAGGATAGTATTTGGCGCGGCCGACCTCTGAGGTGTACCAATGACCTAGAGTTAAAAGAGACGATTCAAAACGGAATTAGACATCCCCCATGTTAAGAAGAAGTCATTTTTTATAACTTACTAGTCATCTAGAGCTACTTAATTTAATAGAACAACCAAGCATTCCCAACTGACTTTTAAGGAATAACACAAACCCGTCTCTTCTAAAAATGAACCTTTTCTGTTTCCTTCTTTAGTCTTACTCCTTCACCACTTTAAACAAAAAAACATCAGTAACCAAGAGTCCAAGCCAACCCAAACCAAAATGATACACAATACAGGCAAATAAATAATAAATTATAAGCGGTTTTCTTTTCAAGGGAGACAGTCAATTACCAGGGGGAAAAATGAGTAAATTAGCTCCCGCAATACACTGACTTAATTACCATATCGTGGAGGGGGTGAGGAGGAGTGAGGAGAACACTTGAGCAGATTTAACTATACTGAAAAAACCAGGCAAACTAAAAACTTTATGTTTCTTCACCTGTCCTTGTGGAAGCTGGGGAGAAGAGGGGAAGAATGCAAACCAACTCAATACAGTCTAATATACACTGAGTAAGTAATGGTTATGTTCAAGGAATCAGTCCTTGGCACTGAGAACAGCACAAAGATAAAGAAGGCACATTCCCTGCCTCAAGCTGTTTACAATCTAGGCTAGGGGTCAGCATACTCTCGTCAGCTGGACTTACAAGAATCAAGTTAAGAATGGTTTTTGCATTTTTCAATAAAGTTGTATTGTATTTAAAAAATATAAAAACCATTCTTCAGTCCAGAGGGCCAGATGTGGCCCACAAGGACAGAGCTTGCAGACCTCAGATTTAAAAGACTAGAATAAAATTCCGTACATAAATAAATACAATACAAACCAAGAGAAACAAAGCTGTGAGTTTGAAAAGAGACAGTGAGCTAGGCCTTGCAGGATTGTCAGGATTTCAATAAATTTGGAAGAAGCATAGAATTTATGAAATGAAGGACAGGGAGACAAGGCTGGAAAGGTGGGCTGAACGCAAACAAAGGACTTTAGTCGGTATACTACCAGGAACTATTGAAGACTTCTGAGAAGGGGAGGCAAGGTGATCTGAGCAACACGTAGAAGAGACTAAACTAGAAGCAGGAAGACCAAAGGCTTTGATAAAAATGATGATAGTCAACACTGACGTAGCACTTTAAGATCTGCAAAGCACTTTATAAACGTTATTTCACTTAATCCTCCCAACCACTCTGTGGGGTGGTGCTCTAATTCCCATTTTACAGATGAGGAAGTAACTAAGTGACTTGGCCAAGGTCACACAGCTAGCCCAATATCTGCCCCCACTACACTTCTCAATGGCCTCAGAATTACAAAGGGCCTTATATTATTTAATTCAATTCCTTCACTTTACAGGTGAGGAAACTGAAGGGGTAGCTTGTTCAAGGTCACAAAGGCATGGATTCAATGCCAGGCCTTCTCATTCGAAATGCAACAGTCACTTCCCCACTGCAGTCTAGTTAGTCACAGCCCACACAAGATAAACTAAACTGGAACTGAAGCAGTAGGAATAAAGAGAAGAGATAAAATGGGAAGCCTATGAAATGATGAGGCAGAGGGCAAGACACTGAAGAAGCAGAAAGCACTAAACATTCCAAGCAGGGTGACTACAAGGGTAAGAGTTACTGAGAAGGAATCAGCTTCAGGAGGAAAATGCCATGCAGTATTTGAGGTACTAAAGTGATGCAGGCAGTAAAACACGCAAGCTGGGGACTCGGGGCACAGGCCAAGGCGAACAGCAGATCTGGGCGCCATCCATCTGTGCCGAGGCTGACAGCTCAAGTCCTAAGTTCGTCACAGTGGAACTCTGAAGAACGCTAGATTAAGAGACAGGAAAAGAAAGCAGAGACACTGAAGCTGGCAAGGAGGCAAGAGAGGAACAACTAACCATGGGCCAGAAGATTAAATTCTGCTACTATGTAACATACATGATCACACTGTCAGGTTCAAATATACACCTCATTTTCATATACTCCTACCCTAACCGAAGTCAGCAAGCAGAAACCAATGGTTTAAAAGTACTGGCATAAGTCAAAATTCCCTTACTTTCTCACATATGTGTGCATACACACACACTCATCCCATAATCCTCCCACTGTGCCCTTAACGTAATGCCAAATAAATTACTGTTCAATGAACAAGTAATTTTATGTCCCTTGATAATAATTCTGATGTTACACATCAATTAGTGCCTCAATATTAAGATGTAGCAAAAAGTACAACCCATAACATGTACATTAAAATTTTACCCTTTCACAGATACTGTATTACATGTTCCTCCATAAGTTTAATCACACAGCTAGAAACTGTTGTCAATGTATTCAAAAACTTCAGGAAATGTATTAAAGTTAGACACTGAAGGAAAAAAAAAACCAAGAAAGAATATATCATTGAAAAGATTCACCATAGATAATATCTTGAGTTATTTTAAGCTTTGTTCCCCTTCTTAACTGGATAAATGCATTACCTAATATGACACCATTAATAGCTGACAGAGGAGCTTTTTTCATTATCTTCCTTAAGTCCAGGTGACCTCATTCAATGTTAATGGTTCACACATCAGGTTAGGGTCCATGAAAGGAGAAATGAATTGTTGCTCCTTTCCTTTAAAGAGTATTTAAATTTTCAATAATATGTTTATGGATTTCACCCTCACCTGTGCTACAGGCACATTATTTTTTACTTGCATTACCAAAAGGACCAAACACTTTCATATGAAAGTAATCCAAAGACCCTCCTACTAATGACACTTCGCAGTACTTGTTCTGCATGCACATGGGCAACATTTGCTTCATCTAAATACTAAACTTTAAATATAAATGTTGCAACCTTCGTTAAAGTGTCTATTCTTTGGGCTTAGAAAACAAGTAATTTATCTCTCCTAAGCAATGTGTCGATAAACTTTGAATTCAGAAACAAACAGGTCTTATTTTTGTTAGCCTTCTCAGTTTAACACTAATTCATAATGCTTCACTTGAAATTCTAGACATTAAGTTAATATACCTTTGAATTATGCTGGAATTTAGAATGGAAATGTGCTTATTTCGAAGTAAGAATTAATAATTATTCCTAGGAAGACATTTTTGGGAAAAGACAGCTTGAATATTAGAAGAACGATCTTTACTACACTGTCCCAATGTTCTATTATTTTATGTAATATTTCCAGTTTTATAAAAAAGTCAATGCTCCTAAACATATGCATATAGTACTGAACCTAACAAAATTAATTCATTGTACAGACGTTTAATTAAGTACCCACTGTTGTGAAGGAAAAGTTGGGACAAATTACCATCTCTGCCCTAATACAATCTTGGTCTCCTCATAACTTGTTGTTTGAGACAATAAAACATTGGACCGCAGAAAAATAAAACAGTTTTAGCCTCATAGGATCATCAGGAAATGACTTATTTTAGAACAGGATTCCACTGATAGATTTAAGGATGGGGGGGGGGGGGGGAGGTAGGTAGGATCAATAAACTTATTTTCAATAATAATAAAAATAGCAGTTAACATGCATTAACTATATGCCAAGTACTGCGCTCTGTGCTTCACATTTAAAAGTATTTTGACAATTAAATTTCAACTTGCTTCCTCTGTAATCCTATTTATTTTATTTTATGCATTTAAAAATTATTCTAAGAAAAGGTCTGTAGACTTCACCATATTAACAAAAGGCTCCAGGGCACCAAAAAATGTTCAGAAACAACTGTGTTTTTAGATTGCTAAGTTTTCGAAAACGTAAGGGCTTATCTCTTAAAGCATCAAAACATTTTTATAATAATTTGGTTATTCTAGATGGTAATCTTCTTAAGATATATATTTCCTTTCTTTAACAAAATATAACCTTTTCTTTGTTACTTAGTGATTTTTATTTAAGTCAATTATTCTGCTATGTTATAATGCAAGGAATAACGTTCCTAGAAGCTTTATAACTAAACAAAATTGGTTTTCCTTTCCATTGACCTCAGACTGTAGAGATTTTCACATTTGTGATTACTTTTTACAGGTTTCCTATATCTTCCATCATTTATCAGGCTGCCAGTAATTATTTTTCTCAACCTGAACATAACAGTACTTTTCCCCCTTTTAATTGGCTATTTCTATGATGTAGTGGAAAGTGCTGGAGTCATAACACCTGAGTTCTAGCTTTAGTGGAACATCTATTTGGGCTGTGCAGACATTTTGTTTGCATTCCTTCTTCTTGGTGGGGCTCTAGACAGGAGAGGTTGACTTGAGGTATTCTACATTTTTGATTAAAACATGCTGCTATGGATATGGAGTGCTTTTAAATTGTATCTTTTGCCTTTAATCTTTACATATTCACTTTTTTTTTTAGCTACAAAAATTATTTCAGATAATAAGTGTAACAGTTTCAGAGAAAATGAAAAGAGGAGGAGATGGAAAGAGTGAAGGAAATAGGCCAAAAAGTAGAGGAAGAAATGTGAGAGAAAGGGAATAGTTACAATGATAGAATTTGAGTTCTGAAAATAATACTTTCATTTCAGGTATGGCTACGGGTAACACAGGAAAAGAAATCACAGCATACTGGGGTTACATGAACAGCAAATAATTTAGAGCAAGCTCAAAAATGGTGGCTTCTGAGTACAACAGGCTTTCTCTATGTATTCCTGAACCACTAATAACTGAGTGAGGAAGAAGTAACATCTCGTGGAGCCAGTCAAGACTGCGAGACTTGAAAAGAAAGCAAAAATTAAAGCAGGTATTTTTTTTTTGATTCCCTAATATTATCAGTCCCCAAGAGATCCCATTAAAATCCCAGTCAATAAACATTTATTAAGCACCTACTATGTGCTAGGCACTCTACCAAGTTGAGAAAGTATAACAGTTCAAGCTTCTCAATACTGAGTCAAAGACAGTCACCTCCAAGAATGATCTAATTTACTGCCAAATACTGACTTCTTATGTAAATTAACAAGGAATGATTTCTCATGGTGGAACTGAAAAAACTAGCTCACTGGACAACACAACTTTCTGTTAAAGATAAGGGTTTACTAGCTCACTTCTGATGGGGAATCAATAAACCTCTTGCTTTTGAGCATTAAAAGGCTTAGGGAAATTTGTTAGGTTTTTTTTTTCCTGTTTGTTTTGAAATCCATAATCATGTGATCAAAGAAATCAAACAGTTATAAGAAACTTTAAAATGCTAAACTTAAAATTATGTGACAGAAAGAATCTTCTCAATGAAAATGTTTCTATCTATTTATAGTGACAAACAGAACTGCTAAGGGAATGAAAACCTTATTGAAAATAACAAATTAAACGCTGACTCCTTTACAGATAAATCCAAACTGTAGTTTAGGCTAATATGGAAAAAACCGTAAATAAGATAAATGTTCAATATAAATTCTCAAAATAAAATGGAATTAACAAAGTGCCTAATGTTTTCAAAGCTCAAAGTAGTCTGTGAACATGTTAGGCATAAAACAAAAAGTTGCTCTATACAAGGTGTAAAGTTATTCTAGATAAGGAAGTATAAAAGAAACCACAATGCAGAAACTCTGTAGCTGGGACCTAAGGAAGCATGTTGGAATTAGAGTGGGAACAAAGAGCAGCACAGAACGAGCTAGAGAGAGAGATGTTTTTAAAGGACGTAACAATGGAGCAGGTGTGCCATGATTTTATTGAAAGCAAAACAACACAAGGTTATTATACAGAAAAGATGTTTACAAAACAGATTCAAGAAATAAGTATTGTAGACCCACTTAATTATGGGATAGACTACTTATAATCTGTTAAAAGTGGTAGAAAAGACAAAATGACAGAAGCTGAACATGAAAGGAAACAAAATGAAACCAGCAAAACAAAGATGTGTGCTTATATCATTTGGCAAAAACAGCTCATTAGTAAGAAAAATAGTAATTACTAAAATAAGCAGATATTTTCTGAAAGCTATTCCTTTTCCCTTGACAATACTGTAATCTATTCTTTCCCATTTCCTTTATAATCACTTAGCAAAACGCAAAAATAATCTTTTCCTCTGACACTTTGATCAAAATCACTCAGGGGTTTTCCAGTGTCATCCACAACTTGAAATTACCCATATTAAATCTGACTGCTTGAGCCTGGAGCAACTCTAAAAGACCTGTTTCTTCCCCTACTTCTACATTTCCACCCCTTCTATAATTTTCCACAATCCACAGCCTGAAAAAAAAAGTCTCCTGCTTCTACATGAAATTTTCATTTTTATTTATCATCTGTTCAAAGAATTCTGACCTGGTTTACTATTGTGAATATAAACATCTTATCAACTTCATCTATTGATAACTCTCCTAATCTCAATAACATTAATTAGTATACCTTTGAAAGTATGAAACAATCCATAACACATTATAAATGCACAGCAAATATTTATTAATTCAAAAACAGGAAATTATCAAACACCAAAAAAGGAACTTATAAAAGGTTTGGAAATAGTAAAGCAGATGAGGGTAAAGTTAACGAGGAAAGGAGAGTATAGAACAGTGTAAAGAAACCTGGAGAGGAAGACAAGTAGTCCTTTGTAGTGGCCAAACTCTGTTCCTAACCAGCTGTGTGAACTTAGGAAAGTCTCTTATCCTCCTCTGTCTCTGAATCTGCATCCTTCAGGTATAGATAACAATATCCGCTATCTAACTCCCTCATGGAATCACTGTGAGCATTAAAGAAGATGATGTGTCAAAGTACTTTAAGAAATATGAAGCAACACATAAACAGAAAACATTACCAGTGCTACTAAGATCTCTTGGAGAGAGAGTCAACAATTCCTTTTCAAGGAAATGAAGTCTTTACAGGCTAGATTTGAGAGGGATCATTACAATGAATCCTATAAAGATAAAAAGGGCCATGTCTCTAAATGACATATTACTGTACACATCAAATTCACCAGTGTAAACACTAAGCCTTGTGTTGATTTATCTGTAACGAATCCAACATAGATGCCAAAGGAACATTCCACCCTCCACCAAAGAGCTCCTTACCACTTGCTGGGTAATGTTGACATTAGACTGTCCAAAAGTTTTTGGCAAGAGTTGCTTCCCAACAGCGCTAACTGTAGAAGGATGAACAGCTACTAACGAAACAACTCCTAGGATACAAACAAACAAACAAAAAAAAGTCATAAAGCAATGTTACCTTTATTTTAAGAATTATATCTAAAAGGAAAAAAAAACATTTTTCGTATTGAGAGATGTAACTATAAAATCTTTCTTACTATTGTGTGACTGGCTTCTTTAGAGCATTAAATAATGTTCATTTATGTAGATGATACAACTGGGAACTCTTTTTCAAAAGTTATTTTGTAGTTTAGCTTTCCATAAAAACTGAGTAAAATTTTAAAAGGTTTATTTGCTTCTGTTTTAGAGTTCCATGTATCTTTCCCATATTCTCAAATCAGAGTATAGTATAAGTGAAATCAGTTCTAGCCTCAGACCCTGGACAGTCTTTTAAATTTTCCGAGTCTCAATTTCCAAATATTAAGTGAAGAAGGTTCGACTGATCAGGGATGGGGAACCTGCAGCATATCCCTGGACTAGAGGGTCTCAACAGTATCTTCTCACATGAATTTCTATTGAAAAGTGGTCTTAGTACAAGTAATATACAATGAAACAAATTAAACATTTAAATCCACATATCTCTGATTATCTCACTACAAAAACAGTTCAGAAACATAATTTATTTTTCTTTAGATATCATTTTCTTTATTTATTCCTTATATATTTTCTTTAGATACCACTTTTTGGGAAATGAAACTTTTTTCTCATCTCATTCAATTCACAAAAGGCTTATTAATACAATTAACATGAACAAAAACCAAAAAAAGGTTAGTTATACAAGGTAAAGAGTAGCATTTGCAGTGTGAAAAATACAATATATCATTATTAGTATTTGCTGTGACAAACAGTACCACATGTACAGTAAAATATTTTGTTATTGGCTTTTACATTTATAGTCTATGTTATCCTTTCAAAACAGCTTAGCATGCTTATCAGAGTACATGTATATTATCACCAATATATCAGAAAATTTGGGTTACAATGTTGGGGGGGAAAATTTTTACTAGTATTTCAATTTTAAAAATACAATTACAGTATTTTCAGCTTCTTATTTCTTCCATAATTCTAAATTCCCACTCAGTCCATTTAATCAGATAATCACACTGCTTATAACCTGAAAGCAAAGGTGTGAACTTTGATAACCACTCATCATAAAAATACTTAAGTATCAGTGTGGCAACTGAATATTTTGAAAGGATTTGAAATTAACTTGCTTTGAAACAAGCTCTTAAGCAAACAGTGCCTCCTCCCCAAAAGGTACAAAATTAGACAAACTCTTTCATAAATAATAAGAGCTGACACTGTGCAGTGCTGTGAGGTTTGCAAACTACTTTGCATATATTTTCTTACATTACACTTAAAAAGCAAAGGCCTCCTTTTATGCTGTCTTTCACTTCTTTTGTGGGCTTTTTCTGCTTTCAAGGCTGGCTGTGTCCTATTTTTTCCCTGTTCTCAACAGCACACGCTTGTTTCTAATCTCTCCTACTGTTTGCTACTTCTAAGAGCTGGAGGAGGCTACTGTTTCCCCTCTTCTCTCCTTTTCTCCTGATACAATCAACCTATCACACTTTTGGAAACTAAATCTTCCATTTTGCAGTTTCTACCCATGTTTTCCCCTTCTAAACTCTAATAAAACAAATTTCATCTCTTTTTCTAATAAGACTTTCAAATACTTGAAGATGCCATGTTTCCCCTAAGTCTCCTCTTCTCTAAACACCCTCGTGTGGACATCACTGATGTCTCATTTCACTTCCTAAAATCCTCTAATGAAAAGTCCCAGTAATGTTATAGCCAAAAGGCAGAGCTTCCAAGTCAAAGAAAAACTATAGTAAAAAGTCATAAAGAAAGAGCTCAACTATCAAGGAGCCACAGTAAGGATCACTTAAAACCTGCAGGTTACAAATACAAAGAAAAGTTTAGAACAGGACATTCTAGAACAGGAGACAGCAAACTGTGGTCCACAGGCTAAATCTGGCCAATTGCTGATTTCTTCATGGTGCATAAACTTAGAACAGTTATTAAATTTTTAAACACAATTTTTAAAATGTAGTTTGCTGACTTCTATTCTAGAATTTGCTAACTCCTGTTCTAAAAGGCAAAAAACAGAGACAAGAGCTGGAGAAAGACTGAATTACAAACATGAGTTGAAATAAAGAAACAAAATGGTAAATGCACAGGAGCCATTGGAAGGGACTCCTTGATGATGCAGGATTGATAATCTAATATTCAATTTCTAATTTCTTAAGAAACAAGTGTCCCCTCAAAATCCTTATGTCTTTAAGGGTTATGGAGAGAGTCAGGTAAGAGAGAGGCTGGGATCAATTTTGCTATATTTTGACAATTTAAAGAGAAAAAGGTTAAGGAAAGAGAAGGGAAGGAAAGGGGTAGATGAGTTTTTCACATAATCAGGGTTCATGAAAAGACTATTAAAATATGAAGGGGTGAGGAGAGTAGACTACACCTGAATCTCACATTCATCTGAAATGGACAAAGGACTGAGAAAGACAAGGCGTGTGTGAGTGTGTACATACACACATTCTCTCTCTCTCTCTCTCTCTCTCTCTCTCTCTCTCTCTCTCTGTCTCTCTCTGTCTCTCTGTCTCTCTGTCTCTGTCTCTGTCTCTGTCTCTCTCTCTCTCTCTCTCTCTCTCTCTCTCTCTCTCTCTCTCTCTCTCTCTGTCTCTGTCTCTCTCTCTGGTAAAGAAATAACCAACAGGGAATTAGGCCAAACAAGGCCTAGGAAAAGAGGAAGTAAGAGGAAGGAATTGGTATTAAGCAAAACAAATTCCATATGCAGGGGTGGATCATGAAATGGTTAGTAAAAGGAAAAGAAAATAAGGTTGCAAACTTGTGATGAGTGAACAAGGAGAGGAGGGAAGGGAAAGGAAAAAGGGCTATATTAACAAAGAGAACGTGACAGAAGTAAACTAAACCAAACATACAGCATTAGTGATGAGCACAATTGTCTCTCAACAGCCTTTTTCTCTTTGTAAAGAGGTATGTAGCAAAAAGAAAAATATACCAGGATGGGATGAAAGAAAATACAGAATTAACCATCAGAAATGTGAACAAAAAAGACATAAAATCACCCATAAAATAAGGAAGAGTAGTAGAATGGATAAGAAAATAAAAATCTAACAATATACCTTTTTTATAAGAAACACTTGAAAAAGGACTCACGAAGTGAAAGTAAAGAGCTGAAGTAAAATCTGTAATACTTCAGCAAGTCAAAAGCAGATAATCTGATTTAAAAGATAAAGAGTGGACTTGTGGGGGCAGAGCCAACATGAAGGAACGGAGAAGCACTTAGTTGGGATCTCCCATCATCCCCCTCCAAACAACGTTCATTAGAATTCTGGAATAGTAGAGTGAGACATCATCCATCTCAGCCCAAGACAGCCTAAGAGGTTGGAAAGGCTGGCCCAGAGTCCAGTGTGGAACTAGGTGAGAGCAAGAGAAGAATCAGCAGCGGCTCCAGGAGCTATCAAGCCCAAGATGGCAACTGGCCAAAAAGAGACCAAGGGGCCTCCTGTGCTAGCACGAGGCACAGGTCGAGGCACCGTCTGGCAATTCCGCTGCTTATACTTGCCTTCTGGGTCATAGTTTAAGGGTAGGAAGAAGCATTTTCAAGAGTCCTGAGGGGCAACTGTTGAGTAACTGCCTGCACTGTCTATACTCACTTGTGGGTCATGTTTAAAGGCAGGGAAGGGCACTTTTAGTTAAGAAGGAGTGGAAGGGTCCCACTTCTGGTCCCAAGGGATCGGGAGTAGTACCAGTTATAATCCTAAGGTATCGGAGACCTTTCTTGGAAAAGGACCAGAGTTCAGACCAGGACAGCAAGACCACACCTCTCCTCAGATTACATCACCTTGGAAATACAGAAAACCTCCAAACTCCCAGAAAACAATAATGCAAAAAAGCCTTAAGGTTGAGACAGTACCCCATAGGAACAGAATCTAAGCCTAACATAACGTGTTATATTAAGAAATAGAATGAGAAAATGAGCAAACAGCTAAAAGAACCTGACCATAGAAAGTAATTACAGTGACAGAAGATGAAGACACAAACTCAGAAGACAATGAAGGCCAAAAAAGCTACAAGCAAAGTTCAAAGGGGAAAAAAGACAAATGTAAACTGGACATAAGCCCAACGTGAATTCCTGGGGGAGCTGAAAAAGAAATTTGCAAAATCAAGTTAGAGCGGAGGAGGAAAAATCAGACAAAGAAATGAAAGCAAAAGAAGAAAATTATGGAACGACAAAGAACATCTTAGTAAAAGAGACAGGTAGCTAGGTGTTAGAATGCCTGACCTCATCTTCCCAAGTTCAATTCTGGTCTCTGTCACTTACATGAATTCAAAACTGGCTTCAGACACTTGCTAGCTGTGTGGCCTTGGGCAAGTCACTTGACGCTATTTGCCTCAGTTCCCTCATCTGTAAAATGAGCTGTAAAATGAGTTTTCTTTGCCAAGAAAACTGCAAATGGAGTCACAGAGAGTCAGACGCAAACACCAAACAGCCAGGCAACAATAAAAAGAGGAACAAAAAAGTGCTGAAGAAAATAACACCTCAAAAACAGTATTAGCCAAAATGGAAAAAAAGTACAAAAATTCACTGATGAAAATAATTCCTTAAAAAGCATTATTGGTCAAATGCAAAAAAGAGGTAGAAAAGATCACCAAAGAAAATAATTCTTTAAAAATTAGAACTGGGCAAATCAAAGGTAATTATCCCATCAGACATTTAGAAACAATAAAACAAAGTCAAAAGAATGAAAAAATAGAAGAAAAAGTGAACTATGTTCTTGGAAAAATAACTGACCTGAAACACAGATCAAGGAGAGATAGTTTAAGAATTACTGGATTACCTGAAAGCCATGTCAAGGAAAAGAGCCTAGAACACATATTTCAAGAAATGTTTAAAAAGAAAAAACTTCCCAGAGAACCTTGAACTAGAGGGTAAAATACAAATGCCAAGAATCTACCAATTTGAAAGGGACCCAAAAATGAACATTCCCAGGAATATTATAGTCAAATTCCAAGCTCCTAGGTCAAAGGAAATACTTCAAGCATTCAAGAAAGAAACCACTCAAATACCATCGAACCACAGTTAGGATCATACAAGATTTAGGAGTTACCATATTACAGGAATGATGGGCTAGAATGGACTATGATATTCTAGAACACAACAGAGCTGGTTTTAAAACCAAGAATAATCTACCTGGCACAACTAAATGTAATCTTTCAAGGGAAAAATTGAATAAAAATGGATATTTAATGAAATAAAAGATTTTCAATCATTTCTGAAGAATGATTGAATGATGAATTTAGCTCTCATCAGAGCTAAATGAGAAATATGATTTTCAAATTCAAGAGATGGAACAGTATGCTGTACTTATGAGAAAACTTTTCCCTCTCAGAGCTAGATAAATCTAACCATAAAATGAATAAGAGAATAGGCAAGGAGATGAACAGAATCTCAGAAATGTTAGATATGACAGATTTCTAGGGAAAACTGGATGGAAATAGAAGGAATACATCTTTTTCTTGGTTATACATAGCACCTTCACAAAAATTAACCACGTGTTAGGGCACAAAACATGACAATCAAATTCAGAAAAGCAGAAATATTAAATACATCCTTTTCAGACCATAATGCAACAAAAAATCACACTTAATGATGGGCTGTGAAAGAATGGCTTACCCAGTTAATTCGAAATTAAATAATCTAATTCCAAAGAATGAATGCATCAAAGAACAAATCATAGAAATAATTATTTCATTAAAGAGAATGACAACAAGGGGACAAGATTCCAAAATTTCTGGGATGCAACCGAAGCACTACTTGGGGGAAATTTTGTTATCTAAATGCTTACAACAATAAAAGAGAGAGAGTAGATCAATGAACTGCTCATGAATTTAAAAACTATGAAAAAAACAAATTTAAAATCTTCGATTAAACACCAAAATGGAAATCCTGATAATCAAAGGAGAGATTATAAAGCCAAATACAAGAAAATCATTAAACTAATGATTAAAACTAGTAGTTTTATGAAAAAAAAAACAATAAAATAAATAGGCCATCTGTTAATTTGAAAGGAAAAAAAAACAAATTAACAGTATCGGAAATGAAAAAAGTGAATGTCCCACCAATAAAGACAAAATTAAATTATTAGGAGTTATTTTTTCTAATGATACACCAGTTCTGACAATCTAAGTGAAATGGATATTTACAAAAATATAAGTTGCCCAGATTAGCAGAAGAGGAAACAGAATATTTATATAACCCTATCTTAGAAAAAGAACTTAAACATATCTTCAAAGACCTCCCTAATAAAAAATCACTAGAACCAGATGGATTTTTAAGTGAATTTTACCAAATATTTAAGGAACAACTAATCCCCCTACTAGGTTAACTATATTTGAAAAAAATTGGTAAAGAAACCCTACCAAATTCCTCTTACAACAGAAATATGATGCTGATACCTAAACCAGAAAGAGCAAAAACAGAAAAAAAATCTATATATACCAATTTCTTTAATGAATATTGATGCAAAAAAATTTAAATAAAATACTGGCAAGGAGATTACAGCAATATATCACAAAAACCATAACACTATGAGTAGGTTGTATTTATACCAGGAATGTACAGCTAGTTCAGTATTATGAAAACTATCAGTGTAACTAACCATATCAGTAAAGAAAACAACAAAAACCATGTGACCATCTCACCAGATGCAAAAAAATCCTCTGACAAACTCTCAAAACACTAAGAAACACAGCACTCAATGGAGCCATCCCTAAAATGCAGTCGTATCTAAGATACTACAGTATAGCGCACCGATCTGTCTGTCTGTCTGTCTAAGTATCTACATCAAGAGCCAGATCACTTGGAACACGCTGTCATACACTGTGGGTCTTGCCAGTAAGATCGGGGATGAAGCGAGGATGCCTAGTACCACCGCTATTATTCAATACTGTTCGACAATTACTAGCTATATCAGTAAGACAAGAAAAAGAAACAGAAAGCATAAGAACAGGCAATGAGAAGATGAAACGATCACTATTTGTAGATGATGATGGTACACTCAAAGAACTCTAACATATCAACTAAAAACCTAGTTGAAATAACTGCCAACTTCAGCAAAGCCGCAGGATATAAAATAAAACCCCCAAAATCATCAGCATTTCTATATAATACCAACAAAACAAAACGCAACAGGAAGAGGCAGAAAGAGAAACTCCCTTTTAAATAAGTATGAACACTATAAAATACTATCTGCCAAGACAAACCCAGGGACCATAAGAACATAATTGCAAAACATTTCACACAAATAAAGATGGATCTAAACAACCGGAGAAATACATAATAAAAAATGACAACTCTGCCTAAGTTTATTTACTTATTCCATGCTATAGCAATCGGAACTATCAAAAAATTACTTTATAAAGCTAGAAAAAATAGAAACAAAATTTATCTGGAACAACAAAGGGCCAAGAATTCCAAGGGAATCAATGGGGATAAAAAACACTAAGGAAATCGATGGCCCAGAAGCTTCAGATTTCCAACTACATTACACAGCAATTACATTACATCAACAATCAGTCCGATAATCGGCTAAGAAACAGCAGTGAATCAGAAAAATAGATCAGGTACACAATACACAGTATGAAAATGATCACAGTAATCTAGTGTTTGATAAACCCAAAGGAGTCATCATTTCATAAAAATTGCTGGGAAAACTAGGAAGCCGTTTGGCAAAAACTAGGCACAGATCTACATCTTACACCACATACCAAAATATAGTCAAAATGGATTTACATTTAGATATAAAAGTTTACAAACTAAATAAAGGAAGTACCCATCAGATGTACAAATAAGGGATAAGTTTATCACTAAACAAGAAACAGAGAGGAATAGAGGAAGTAAAATAAATTAATTCTGATTACATGAAATTAAAAAGTTTTTGCACAAATACAATATAGCCAAAATCAGAAGGAAAGCAGGAAGCTAGGCAGAAAGAATTTAAAGCAAGTTTCTCTGATAGAGGCGTCATTTCTAAAATATATAAGAAACTGAGACAAATCTATAAAAACAGGAACTATTGCCCAGTGGATAAATGGTCAAAGGATATGAAGGGCAACTTTCAAAAGAAGAAATCACAGCCATCAACTGTCACTTTAAGAAATGCTCTAAATCACTGCTGATTAGAGAAATGCACATTAAAACAACTCTGAGATATTACCTCACAACTAACAGACTGGATAACATGGCAGAAAAGGAAAATGACAAATGCTGGAGGAGACGTGGAAAAGCGAGACACCAATTCACTGCTCATGTTGCTGCGAACTAGTTCAACCATTCTGGAAAACAATTTGGAACTACGCCCAAAGGGCCATAAAACTGCACGTATGCTGCGGCCCAGCAACATCACTACTAAGTCTTTACCTCAAAGACACTAAAAGAAAGGGGAAAGGAAGTAGTCATGCAAAAATATTTATAGCAGCTCTTTCTGTGGTGGCAAAGAACTGAAATTGAGGGGATGCCCATCAATTAGGGGAATGGCCGAACACTCTGGTGTGCTATAAGAAATGGTGAGCAAGACGGGTTCAGAAAAACCTGGGAAGATTTATGAACTGACGCAGAGCGAGACAAGGAGAACCAAGAGAGCATCGGACACAGTGACAGCAATCCTGTAAGGATGTTCAACGTGAGACTCTCAGCTGCTCTGATCAGAACAATGGCCCAAGACGTTTGTCCTCTTTGTTCTCAGTCTCTGTGGCCTGCTCTCCTTGCGTCCCAGATTCCAGCCCTTCCTACCTCCAGCACACAAGCATGGAGGGAAACAGGAGGAGTACGGAAAAAATTCACTCTTTCTCTTGCTTCCCAGTAAGTCTGCATCTTGGCAAACCTTAAAAACCTTCACTAACACAATTATTCCTTCTAATTCCTAGCCACCTCTTTCCTCTCTTTCATAGCAAACTCCTAGGAAAAGCCTTCATTCTCTTCCCTTTTTCACCTTCCACACACTTCTCAATCCCTGGAAAATCTGGCTTCTAAATCCACCCACCCATGATTATAAATAATCTCTTAATTGTTAAATCCAACAGTGTTTCACAAGTTCTTACCGTTCCTGTCCTCGCTTCATATTGTTGTCACACAGGTAGACAGGCACTGCCCCCAGAGATTCTCTTTGTCCATCATATTCATACCGGTCTAAAACTTCCTTAGCAAATTTCTAACTATTTCAGTTTCTGTGGTAAGAGAAAAATCCCAGCAACCCTTTCCTCCATGTAAATTAGGCTAGTTTTTTTATGTCCATTTTCCCTTATAAAAGGCATCAGAAGCATCTTAGATACTTGATTGGCTCATGCTGGCCAATGACATCCCTTTTTGTTTATATTAGTAGAAATCGCCACAAGGAGTACCAGTGGTGGGAGGCCTGATGTTTGGATGGCTGAACACCACTGGGTAACTCAGGCAGAAAAGAATCAGTTTGAATGAATTCTCTGTATCCTTAATGAATTTCCTTTCTGAGTAAATTTCATTTTTTAAACTGATGGATCTTAAATTGAGTGTCTCATTTTGTTCCAGTATCAAACAGGCTCATCTCAGAATAGCATTTCTAGAGGTTCTCTTCTGCACCCACTTATCTAACTGGGCAACTGGCTTGGGACCCAATGAATAGTCATCAATGGTACAATGTTCATCGGAAGGAAATCTTTCCTGTAATGGCTCAAAGATACAGTGTCACTGAATATGTTTATCAATGATTTGAACAAAAGTACAAATGCATGCTAATCAAATTTTTGAATGACCCCTACCTAGGAAGGTTAGCTAACACAGTGGATGGGAGTGTTAAGAGTTCAAGAAGGCTGGACAACGCAAATAAGATGAAATCTGATCCGTTTAAATAAAAGCATTTCCCTTAAATTCAAGGTCTAAGATGGGAAAGATTTTGACAACAGTTCGCCCAAAAAAAGATTATGAAGATTTCAAAAGAAATCTGAAAGCTGAATATTAATTAGCAGTGTAATAAAAGAGCTAAGAAAACTACTGCCATGTGAGACCGGATTAAGAGAGTATGCTTGCAGGCCTCAGAAGAGGAGGGTCCCCACCATGTTATGCTATGGGAAGCCCACATATGGAGGGAGTATTATGTCTGTTTCTGGGTACCACATTTTAGAAAGATATTGTTAAGCTAAGAACATCCAGGAAAGAGCATCAACATATGCTGAAGAATTGCAAAACCATGCCATATAAGGAAAGAACTGATACCTTAGCCTAAAGAAGGATCATCCTGTAGAACAGGAACTAAACTTGTTCTGCTTGTCAGGCACACAGTAGGCACTTAACAAATGCTTGTTGATGGTTGAAGGAGGAAGAATGAAAAGCAGCGGAATTGCAAAACCATGCCATATGAGGAAAGAACTGATACCTTAGCCTAAAGAAGGATCATCCTGTAGAACAGGAACTAAACTTGTTCTGTTTGTTAGGCACACAGTAGGCACTTAACAAATGCTTGTTGATGGTTGAAGGAGGAAGAATGAAAAGCAGCGAGTGGTAGTTCCAAAAATGAAAATAACGATAGTCATCCAAAAGGGGAATGGGGGACTGCTCTGGGAGAGAGTGGGCTCTCCTTAACTGGGTGCATCCATGTGAAGACTGGGTATCTACTTGTTGGGTATGTTGTGAGAGGAATTTATTTTTTGGGTATCGTTTGGAATCTGGTTTGGATTAGACTCAAATAGTCTCTGAAGTTCTTCAACTCTGATGCTCGATAACCTCTGAAACTGGAAGTTCCCTCCCCAATGATTATGGACTTACTTTGTTTTACATATGTACTATCTATATGTGCATGCTCATGTTGTCTTTCCCAGTGTAATATAAACACCCTGAAACCTGAGATTGTTTCATTACTGTCTCTATATTCCCAGTGCCCAGAACGTTCTTACACCCTACAAATGCTTGTTGGGTGACTTGAGAACAAAAACATCAACTGCAAATGAATATAAAGTGCTCAAGTTTTTTTTTTCCAAATTACTTTCTTTAAAAACATTTTTTAAATTTGTTTCAAAAGTAATACTTTTGATAAAATTTATAAATATTACATATACTCATGGTGATCTTCAGGCTCATTAAAATACTCATTTTTTGTCTAAGCAAGACCTTCCATGACATGGTAATGCTATACCATTTTCTTCTAAAATCTGGAAACATCTTATGTCTATAATTCCTTGTCTTTAAGGGAAAACATAAAAGCAAAGCCTGGCCTATATGTTCCACCATAAACCTACCTTGTTATTATTTACTGTCGTACAAAGAAAGAACCTCAATAATCTTAATGCATGATTGGTACCCTGGAATATAAAGCTTTAGGAAAAATATTTGGGATCAACAGGAAGAGAAACTTCAATATTTTTTCCTCAAGCAAACCTTAGCTTCTATGGCTAAAGCGGTCCTTTGGCAGCAGGGAATTGCACAGGTATGTTAGACAACTACACCTGCAAGTGATGTTTGTGTGAAGTATTAATGTATGATGAAGTTTTTAAAACCAAAAAAGGAATTTTCTCTGAAAGTATGTTGGCACTAAGTAAAGAATGTCATTTTATTCAAAAGAAAGAATGAATCCTATTCCAAACCTTTCAACTCAAAACATAACAACTCCTTCCTTTTGCAGTTCTACAAATATCACTCTCCACCCAAACAAACAAAATTCATGAAAGGAAAGTATAGCTCCCAAATACAAATTAGCTCCACAGTGAAATACAGGCATGCCGCATCGCTAAGCAGTGATTTACGTAGAGATCGGAAAGAAATTCTTCACAAAACACCTTTAATCCCAAGGCTGCACTAATTTTTTTTCCACCAAGTAAATGAATTATAAACAGAGGTGATGCTCAAATACCTTACCAAGTAGTTTTCTCAGATTACTGTTAAGTGTGCCACCTACTGGTAATAAACCTTCCTGAAAGTTTCAGACCTTTGTTCAAAATCTAGAAATCTAGATTAACCTAAAATCTAAATACCAAATTAATGGTAATATCTTAAAATATATATGCTTCCTCCTCTAAGCTCCACTACAACAGAACGGTACTATGTTCCTTCCTCACTTCTATTACAGAGTCTCCCCAATAAAGCAACATAACCGAAAAGCTGACTTTACTTAAGGTCTACTTGGCCTACCTTTGTTTGAATAACCACAACCTCATCGTTAAACACTTGGAGGTACAATAATTTTATCACTACAATAAAAAATGCACATGAAACCAATCTGGAGAAAAGCTATTAATGTCTGGTGGACGTGCCATACAGTGGTGCTGCCTGTGTGCAGAAATGAGGCCTCCAACCTCATGTTGTGGTGTAGAATGTAAACTCCTTGAGAGCAGCGCCTATCTGGCTTCAGTCTCGCTATGCCCAGCACCTAGGACTTAGGAACTTAATAAATGCTTGCTAAATTAAACTGAATCAACTCTTCTGAAAGTTAACTAGAATATCTCGGAAAAGGCTTTCCCACTCACGTTCTCTAGACCTTCTTACGAGCTGTATTACACAGAAGGGAGACTGTGGCATGAGATAGTGTCTCAGGACTTGCAAGATTAAAAGCAAACAGGATACTAATAAGGACTTGGTGAAGCTTTCAGTCAATCCAATTACACTACCAGATATTTTGGAACTACGCAAAAAGTGACTTTGACCTAGATATCACTGCTAAATATCTCATTACTTGGCATAGACTTTAAGAGGATATATGGCCAAAAAGAATGGTTCTACATTTACTAAAATATATATGAATTAATAAAGCATTATTGTTCTATATGGAAAAATGAATGACAAATTCAGAATAGCCTTGGAAGAATTATATAAACCGATGCAGGCTAAAGAAAGCAGAAACAGGAGAACAATATATAATATAAATCAGAAGAACCATAAAATGAAATGGAATGACTGAGTTTGGCCCCAGAAGAAAGAATAAAATATACTTCTTCCTTTCCACTGGGAGAGTGGGAGACGAACGTTCACTGTTAAGACATGGCTGACGTGTTAGAGGGGAAAGGTCTGCTGTTGAATTTTTAAACAGAGACACGCGAGGTTCACTAGGAAGAGGCCGTCCCCAGGGTCCGTCGCGCCCCGGAAAGCGGACCCACCCCAGCGCTGCCCTGGCCGCGGCCCCAGAGAAGCTGACCCAAGCCGGCTTCAGGGATGGAAGCTCCAGCGGCCGGGAAGGTCCCTCCGCCCACAGAAGCTACAGGTCAGTGAGAGAGAAGGCTGGGCTGGAGGAGGGGAGCGGAGTGTCTCCGTGACGCGGGCCCCCTCGGGAGGAAGCGGAGGCGGCAGAGATGGGGGCAGGAAGCGACGGAGGCAGAGGTGTGGGTGGCAGCAGCAGTGCGGCCGCAGCGGCCTGGGACTCCCCCAGCAGCAGGCAGGATCTTCATTACTGAAAGTCTCTGCATAAAGCCCCTGAGGGAGCTGAGCCTGGGAGATGACCCTGCCCCACCCCGCTCCATACTAAAGGCCTCTGCATAAAGCCCCTGAGGGAACTGAGCCTGGGAGGCGCGCCCCCCCACCTGCTCCATTCCTGAAAGTCTCTGCATAAAGCCGCTGAGGAAGCTGAGCCTGGGAGGCGGCCCTGCCCCCATCCCAGCACCAGAACTAAAGCTCACATTGATTAGCAGCTGGGCGGCACATTTGAATCTCAGAGCCCAAGCACTAGCTGGGCGGATCTAGGTGGGGGTGGACAGGAATCTCAGAAGTCAAGTAACTGGCTGGGAAAATGCCTAGAAAAGGGAAGAAAAATAAGACTACAGAGAGTTTTTTCGAACAGATGCAAATGATCCCGACTTTCGGATCTGATGACTAAGAGGACATATTCTTGCCATCAGGGAAGGACGTGGAGGGTGGGGCCTCAGTACCCCAGACATCCCAAGGGGATGTTGGGTGGGCTCAGGCCTTGCAAGAGCTCAAAAAGGATTTTGAAAAGCAAGTTAGACAGGTGGAGGAAAAACTGGGAAGAGAAATGAGAGAGATGCAAGAAAAGTATGAAAAACGGGTCAATACCTTGGTAAAGGAGACCCAAAAAAATGCTGAGGAAAATAACACCTTGAAAAATAGGCTCACTCAATTGGCAAAGGAGGTTCAAAAAGCCAATGAGGAGAAGAATGCTTGCAAAAGCAGAATTAGCCAAATGGAAAAAGAGGTTCAAAAGCTCACTGAAGAGAATAGTTCTCTCAAAATTAGAATGGAACAGATGGAGTCTAATGACTTTACGAGAAACCAAGAAATCACCAAACAAAACCAAAAGGACGAAAAAATGGAAGAGAATGTGAAATATCTCACTGGAAAAACAACTGACCTGGAAAATAGATCCAGGAGAGACAATTTAAGAATTATGGGACTACCTGAAAGTCATGATCAAAAAAAGAGCCTAGATATCATCTTCCATGAAATTATCAAGGAAAACTGCCCTGACATTCTACAACCAGAGGGCAAAATAAGTATTGAAGGAATCCATCGATCACCACCTGAAAGAGATCCAAAAAGAGAAACTCCTAGGAACATTGTGGCCAAATTCCAGAACTCCCAGCTCAAGGAGAAAATCTTGCAAGCAGCTAGAAAGAAACAATTCCAGTATTGTGGAAATAAAATCAGGATAACTCAAGATGTAGCAGCTTCTACATTAAGGGATCGAAGGGCGTGGAATAGGATATTCCAGAAGTCAAAGGAACTAGGACTCAAACCAAGAATCACCTACCCAGCTAAACTGAGTATAATACTTCAGGGGAAAATATGGTCTTTCAATGAAACAGAGGACTTTCAAGCATTCTTGATGAAAAGACCAGAGCTGAAAAGAAAATTTGACTTCCAAACACAAGAATGAGAAGAAGCATGAAAAAGTAAACAGCAAAGAGAAGTCTTAAGGGACTTACCAGAAGTGAACTGTTTACATTCCTACATGGAAAGACAATATTTGTAACTCTTAAAACTTTTCAGTACCTGGGTAGTTGGTGGGAGCACACACACACATGTACACGCATGCACACACACATACACACATGCACACACATACAGAGACAGAGAGCACAGAGTGAACTGAATAGGATGGGACCATATCTTAAAAGAAATTAAGGTAAATGGTGAGAGAGAAATGTAGTGGGAGGAAAGAGGGTGAAATGGAATGGGGTAATTATATGTCATTTAAGAGGCAAGTAGGAGACTTTTTAGTGGAGGGAAAAAGAGGAGAGCTGAGAAAAAAAAAAAAACAAGAAGTTTACCCTCATCACATTTGACTAAAGGAAGGAATAAAATGCACACTCATTTTGGTATGAAAACCTATCTTACAGTATAGGAAAGTGGGGGAGAAGGAGATAAGCAAGGGGGGGGATGAGGGAAGGGAGGGCAAAGGGGGGAGGGAGCAATTTGAAGTCAACACCTGGGGAGGGACAGGATCAAAAGACAGAAGAGAAACAATGAGGGGCAGGGTACGATGGAGGGTAATTCAGTCAGTCTTACACAACACGACTATCAGGGAAGTCATTTGCAAAACTACACAGATATGGCCTATATTGAATTGCCTGCCTTCCCAAAGGGAATGGGTGGGGAGGGAGGGATGGGGAGAATTTGGAACTCAAAGTTTTAGGAACAACTGTTTAGTATTGTTGTTGCAACTAGGAAAGAAGACATACAGTTAAGGAGGAATAGAAAGTCATCTGGCCCTACAGGAGAAAAGAGAAGACGGAGACAAGAGAAGGGAGGGATGACAGAAGAGAGGGCAGATTGTAGACAGGGAAAATTAGATTGCTTGAGGTATTGGGGTGGGGGGAGGGGTTAAAAGGGGAAAAAAAAATTTGGAACCCAAAATTGTGAAAATGAATGTAAAAAGTTAAATAAATACATAAATTGAAAGATAAAAAAAAAAAGAACAAAAAAAAAGCAAGTCATGTGCATAGTAGAACATAAGAGTATTCAAAATATGTAACAAAAAATTTTCATTTCAAGAAAGCTTTTGCAATGCATAAGAGGGAAGGGGGAGAAATGATGCTCATGTCTTGGGAGGTCTATGCTCAAAATAGAGAAATATGGATACTTTTTAAAAAGCAAACAAGACAAGCCAACACAAGGATGTAAATAAATGTGACCTCATAAGTAAGAAGAGGCACATCACAGTCAGAACATACCATAGACCATCTAGGATGATGGAGGAAATGGGTAAGTTAACGATACAAACCTAAACGTCATACCAAAGATGCAACTGCACATTAAAAGAGAGGATCTTGTGTTACAGTTTTCTGGTTAGGATTTGTTTTTTGCTCTACAGATCATTTTAAGACAAGTTAGCATTAAATGTTTTCAAAATGACTATCAAAGTAAAAAAGAGTCTACGTGTGTTTTCATGACAGCTGTCAAAGTTTACAACTTTGCTTTCAGATAAAAACAGGTAATTAGCTAACTAAAGGGAACAAATATATAAGTATGTACACACTGAAAAGATAAAAAAGTTGAGAAACTAACAGTAGTGAAACAGGTTTTTTTTCCAATGAAATAGTTATACAAGAGCTATGATTTTCCTATTCCCAACATCAGGGGATGGGATAGAGTGGTTGATGTAGTGATGGCTGCCATTTAATTGGGGGAAAGGGATGCTAAACTCTTTCAAAGCACAGTTTAAATGAATGTGAATACCAAAATAAATGTTATTTAATATATGATAGTTATAGCAAATGCTATCATTACTAAGTTGTCTCTTTCAAACAAAACCGCGAATCTTTACCTTGTATAATAACTAATGCTAATAACTGAACTTTACCAATGATCACTACCTAAGGCAGTGAGGTGGTAGAGTGGTAGTGCTGGGCCTGGAGTCTGAAAGACTGAACTTTCTGAGCTCAAATCTAGTCTCAGACTTAGCCCTGTTTGTCTCAGCTTCCGCATCTATAAAATGATCTGGAAAAGGCAAACCACGTCAGTATCTGTAACAAGTATCTTTAGCAAGAAAGAAAATGTTTAACAAGGGTGAAGCCAAGATGGCAGAGTAGAAGGACATACATATACTAGCTCTCCCTACATAGCCCATAAAATACCTGTAAAGAAAGACTCTCAACAAATTCTAAAGCAGCAGAATTGGAGAACAACAGAGTGGAGGAGATTTCCAGCCTCGGGTGACCTGAAAGGCCGACGGGAAAGGTCAGTCTCACCAGAAGCAGTGCGGAACCCAGCCCAGCCTTGGCAGCACAGTGCGGCTTTAGGAGGAGGACGCTAACAGGCCTCGGGGGCGGAATCCCCAGTCCCAATAGCAGTGGTTCACAGATCCCTTAACCCACAGGCGCCAAAGTTCATTGATAGGGTTTTTTCAGCTGCCCGAAAAGGGAGAAGGGCTTTCCCATAGCTCTGGCCTCAGGCAGTGGCTGCAGAGGCCACATCGGGAAGGCAGCAGCAGTTCCCACAGCAGCCCCTACAGCAGCCTGCATCCATTGTTGAATCGTAAAACCCCTGGGGGCACTAAGCAGCTGATTCTTACCTCAGCTCTGTGTAGAGGCCCGGCAGCAGCTGGTCTTTATCTCACACTGAATAGTGGCCCTGCCCCTGCAGCTTATCTGAATCTCAGCCCCCAGTGCTGGCTTAGCAGAACTGGAGACCAGGTGCTTGTGAAGAGGAAACTCTGCTAAGATACTGGGCACAAAAATCTCTGCTTGCTCCCAGACCAGTGTACACGCTTGATTGTGCCACCTTGGAGGAACTGAGGTCTCAAAGATCCCCAGAGTATACCCTGCTCTTGACAAAGGACATAAAAGTCAAGTAACTGGTTGGGAAAATGCCTCAAAAAGGGGGGAAAAAAAATAAGACTATAAAAAGTTACTTTCTTGGTGAACAGAGATCTCCCATCCTTTCTGATGAGGAAGAACAATGCTTACCATCAGGGAAAGACATAAAAGTCAAGGCTTCTGCATCTCAAACACCCAAAATAAATATTCAATGGGCTCAGGCCATGGAAGAGCTCAAAAAGGAGTTTGAAAATCAAGTAAGAGAGGTGGAGAAAAATTTGGGAAGAGAAATGAGAGAGATGCAAAAAAATCATGAAAAGCAGGTCAACAACTTGCTAAAGGGGACCCAAAAAAATGCTGAAGAAAATAACAGCTTTAAAAACAGGCTAACTCAATTGGCAAAAGAGGTTCAAAAGGTCACTGAAGAAAACAGTTCTTTAAAAATTAGAATTGAACAGATGGAGGCTAATGAATTTATGAGAAACCAAGAAATCACAAAACAAAACCAAAGAATGAAAAAATGGAAGAGAATGTGAAATATCTCACTGGAAAAACAACTGACCTGGAAAACAGATCCATGAGAAACAATTTAAAAACTATGGGAATACCTGAAAGTCATGGTCAAAAAAAGAGCCTAGACACCATCTTTCATGAAATTATCAAGGAAAACTGCCCTGATATTCTAGAACCAGGGGGCAAAATAAATATTGAAAGAATCCACTGATAACCTCCTGAAAGAGATCCCAAAAGAGAAACTCCTAGGAATATTGTAAGCAAATTCCAGAGTTCCCAGGTCAAGGGGAAAATATTGCAAGCAGTTAGAAGAAACAATTCAAGTATTGTGGAAATACAATCAGGATAACACAAGATCTAGCAGTTTCTACAATAAGGGATAGAAGGACATGGAATATGACATTCCAGAAGTAAAGGAACTAGGACTCAAATCAAGAATCACCTACCCAAAAAAACTGAGTATAATACATCAGGGGAAAAAAAGGGTCTTTCAATGAAATAGAGGACTTTCAGGCATTCTAGATGAAAAGACCAAAGCTGAAAAGAAAATTTGACTTTCAAACACAAGAATCAAAAGAAGCATGAAAAGGTAAAGAGCAAAGAGAAATCATAAGGGACTTACTAAAGTTGAACTGTTTACATTCCTACATGGAAAGATAATATTTGTAACTCTTGAAACGTTTTCCAGTATCTGGGTAGTTGGTGGGATTACACACACACACACACACACACACACACACACACACACACACACACACACACAAAGAGAGCACAGGGTGAGTTGAATAGGATGGCATCATATCTAAAAAAAATGAAATTAAGCAGTGAGAGAGGAATATATTGGGAGGAGAGAGGGAGAAATGGAATGGGGCAAATTATCTCTCATAAAAGAGGCAAGAAAAAGACTTTTCAGTGGAGGGAAAAAGAGGGGAGGTGAAAGAAAAACATGAAGCTTACTCTCATCACATTTGACTAAGGGAAGAAATAAAATGCACACTCATTTTGGTATGAAAACCTATCTTACAGTACAGGAAAGTGGGGGAGAAGCAGATAAGCAAGGGGGGGGGATGATAGAAGGGAGGGCAGATTGGTGGTAGGGGTAATTAGAATGCTCAGCGTTGTGGGGAGGAGAGAGGAAAGATGGGAAGAAAATGTAGAACTCAAAATTTTGTGGAAATGAATATTTAAAACTTAAATTAAAAAAATTTAAAAAAAGAAAACCTCAAAAGGGGCCAGCCACAAAGAGTTAGACACAAATGAAAAATGACTGGACAACACCAAAACTACCTTAAGGTTTGTTTATTAAAGTCTTTTTTTTTAATTCTTAGTTCTCCTTAAAAGTGGTATCTTAACAAAAACAGATTGTTACATTTCTGAACTATTCTTATAACCAGGTAAGCAGGAATGCAAGCTTTAAAATATATCTGTTCTAATTTTACACTATACAAAGTCTTACAAAGCACTTACCTGATCTGAGTGTGACAACAACCCTGGCTACACTAGCTAACTGACCTGCTGCTGTTCAGCTGTCTTCAGTCGTGCCTGACTCTTCATTATCCCACCTGGGCTTTTGGAGGCAAAGATCCTGGACTGTTTTGCCATTTCCTTCTCCAACTCATTTTACTGATGAGGAACTGAGGCAAAGGGGGTTAAGTCACACAGCTAGTAAGAGTCTGAGACTAGATAAGCACCAGGTACGTCTTCCGGACTTCAGGTGCTCTATCCACTGCACCACCCAGCATGTCCTCAGATCTTCTTCACAGATAGGCTAAGGGGTTTGTCCAAGTTCACACAGGTGAGTGTCAAAGGTTCTACCGGAACTCTATCTTCCTGTTTCAAAGTCCAATACTCCCCACCCAGGGCCTCCTTTATGGATCTGGATTGTTATTCAATATGCTAGCTAATTCTCCCAGCTTTAGGCCCTTGGAATATTTGATAGGCATGTCATCTATTTCTTTACAACAGCACAGAACCTGAGTCACTCTACTGCAGACCTTCTGAGATGGTTCTGAATGCGTAACTTGTTGAGCCCACCCACTGAAGCAATCCCAAACCCATATAGCTCAAATGCCTTCCCTTCCCATAAGAACGTCACAAAAGTAAACTTGTTGATTTCTCTGCCGAATGTGAAAATTTAGAATTCCAAGAGCTTTGCTAAAATCTAGGTAAACTCTATCTACGGAATTCCCCTACACTTGAAAAACACGTGAAAAAAGGAAAAGTCAGCTATCTGGGTCACACCAATCCAACCCAATAAAAAATTTATATTAAACACCAATGTGGACTGAGCTGTACCATCAGGTACACTTCAGGTATGGATGGGGAAAGATACATGCAATCACATGAGAAAAAATATCAACTAGAGGCAATTTAAAAGTTTTTCTATCAAAAAAAAATCAGTGAAACTAAGATAGGAAGGAAAGTAGCCAAGGGGAGGTGGGAATCTTTGTCTCAAATATTTCTGATAAATGTCTGATTTCCAAGATATATAAGGAACTAATATAAATATTTAACACCAAAAGCTATCCCCCCAGCAAACAAGTGATCAAAAGAAATGAACAATCAAAATATTTCTCCAAATAATAAGAGAAAATGCAAATCAAAACTCTGAGGTTCTACTTTACACCCAGCAAATTAGCAAAGACTTCCAAAAAGTGAAGTACAATACTGAAGGGCGTTATAGAAAAGTATGGAATGTTAATTGATTATCCATGAAGCTGAGAAACGGTTCAAATGATATGAATAACAAGTTGGAACTATAAGCACTCCTACTCATCAAGGACCGTGTTAAATAATGGGGATAAAAGATAAGGGACTTTGGTGGGGAAAGTATTAACAGCTCCTGTCCTCAAAATGCTTACATTCTCACAGAGAGTGACCAGCCACATGGAACTTGCCATGGAGGGATATTTTATTTAAAAGAAGTCAGTGACGCAAAGTACAGCCAGAGGATATAGACTGATACACTCTTTCCAGCAGTAATGGCAATAGTGATTTGATGACAGCTCTAGAATTGGAGTGTTTGGAAAGAGACACTAGTGAGATGGTGAAGGAGTGAAATGATCACACTTAATGGAGTGGGGTTAAAATAGGTATAGGAACTAGATTGTGATTTCACTGGTATAAGGAATTTTCAGATTAGGAAGTTCTGTCTCCAAAAGCATATTGGCACTTTCTCTGCAACCTACAGATTTAGAAAGATTGACCAGGGTCAAACATCTACTATGGGTCAGTCAGAGGCAAGACTTGACTTTAGCTCACTCTGGCCTTAGAGCCAGCTCTATATATCTGCTAGGCCATGATGGGCCAAGAAGGGCCAAGAAGGGCCCTTTGTCCTAGACATGCTACTGCTAAGTAAGGGGTCAAAAATAGAGAGGACCCAGATATACCAAAATATTTCTAGCAGCCCTTTTTGTACTACAAAAAGTTGGAAATAAAGTAACTGATTATCAATTAAGCTAAATAAATTGTGATCTATGGATGTAATTAAACGTTATTACATAGTTGAGAAATGACTATGAAAAACACAAAGAGGCACGAGAAAATTATATATCTCTATCTATATATGTATATATATATACATATTCTGTGTGTAGGGGGTGGAAAGAGAGAAAACGTGGGAGTGGAGTGGGAGAAGGAGATGGCCCACAAGAGGGGAGGAAAGAAATGCATACGGGCAACGTCCAAGTGAGCAGAAAACAACATGCAAAATTACTACAGTGACGTAAACATGAAGAGACACCAAAAATGGAAACTGATTACGTAATGCCAATAATCATCACGCAACGGCTCTTCTGCAGAGGTGGGGGACTAGGAAGGCAGAACAAAGTATACTGTCAGACTTGACTGATGCGTGAGCTGGCTCCTTTTGTCTCTCGCTTTTATTATTCCTTTTTACGAGGGATGGCTCCTACGGTAGGGAGGAGTGACAGACTGGAAATGGAAGCAATAGAAAACCATGTCAATAAAGAAGTTTTTAAGAGGTGTACAAAGTGAAAGCCGGTCTTCCTGATGACAAAGAAAGCCAGAAGGCTAGAAGGAGATCCGTGTCCCCCCGCTTCCCAAGGACGACGAGATAAAGAACAGCTCTGTGGACAAGGCACGCACCCCGAGAAGGTCCCACTGACACCAGGATCTTTAGAGCAACCTCTTGGTTTCAAGAGTCTCCCTTCTATCCTAGGGAATAACCCAACAAACCGCTGTACAAGAATGCAAAGGGATATTAGCTCGTTGCTAAGAAACAATGAATAATTTTTTTTAAAAAAACAACGAAAAAGAATTCAAAATGAGGAATTACTTGCTATTTCACCCCTAGTAGAACAGAAGCTCCTTAAGGGCAGGGAACATTTGTGTTTTGTTCTTTTATCACTGGGACTTAGGATGGTGCCTGGGAATCAGTAGGTGATCATTAACAGCTGGCTGAACTGATGAATGCAGAAAGCTGTTAGAAGACTATTAAGGCAAAACTACATTCACGGTCAAAGCCCTTGGTAAAATGAATTATCCTAGAGGATAAATGAGAAGGATATAGTACTTTCATTTTTGCAAAGTCATTTCTTTTAATGCTAGGTCTTACTTGTTCTTCATAATAACACTGGTGTCATTATTATTTTCATGAGGGAAACTGAGGCACGGAAAAGTTAAGTGACTTGCCCAGGGTCACATAGGGGTGTCAAGAGTAGCAGAAGTCAGACGAGAGGGTTGAGAAGAGAGGAAATGAAGGCACTCAGAGTAAAGTGGAGAAAAAACAGCTTTTTTAGAGGAGTCTGACTTATAAAGGGAAGAGATGTAAGATGATCGCTAGTTGGGATGGGAGGTTCCAGTAAGGATTAATTGTTCAAGTATGGTGGAGATGGGAATAACTGTAGGCAGCCAAGAAAGAATGAGTAAGTTGGGAGAGACTAAAGACTAAGGGGGAGGACAAGTGGGGACAAGAATAATCCAGTAAAAGGAGGGAAAAGGCAAGAGGGTGTGAGAACGAGGCTGCATGTATCAGGGTTTCCCTTTTTTAAATTTTCTTTTTTCACTGCAAATATAACAATAATCAGCAAATCTAAACCTATCAGTATACAAAGAACAAGCGAGAGGGTTTCCCCTCCATCCTTCCTTGACTCCAGAGGGTCTTCAATACATAGGCTGCTGTTCAGTTCAATTTCCAAACTTGTGAGTTCCTCTCTCTGCTCTCTTCCTACAGCCTACTCCGCCATTCCACCTCAGCTACACACAAAAGTAGTCAAACCTTGATCGAGACAGCCCTACCAGTGTTCCATGCTGAAGGGTTCGGACACTTCCTCATCTAACCACCTTTCAGCACTCAATGTTGTAAAAACTGTCAGTTGTTAACAACTATGGAAGAATAATAGGAAAGAAGTTTTTAACAATTTTTGCCAACAAGCAGAGACAACTATGAAAGAAGCTTACCAAAGGTCTCAACCCATCTCAACTACAGAATCCAGGGAATAACTTTTACAAGTGACAAAAGAGGTGGTACAAATATACCCACACCATCGGGCTCGGTATTTCAATAAATCCTTGATCCATTCAAGCTCTAACCAACTCTGTGGTGTGATATGACATCCAAGCAATTATGTCATCTTGAACAACAGAGAGAAAGGCAGAGTCCAGAAATAAAGATGAGATAAGCCTGTCCCATGCCTCCCTCTTTCATGGTAGACCCCAGAGTTCAGCAAAGACATAGATAAGCTGGAAACTATCTAGAAGAAGGCAACTAGCCAGGATGGCAAAGGCCCCAAGATCATGCCACATGAAAATCAATTAAATGAACTAGGGGTGTTTCACCTCAAGAAGAAAAGACTTAGAGAGGACACAAGGGATGTCTCCAAGTATATGAATGGCTGTCATCTGGAGGACAGATTAGACTTACTCTATTTGACCCCACAGGGCCAAACCAGGAACAATAGGTGGAAGTCCCAAAGAGACAAATTTAGGCTTGATATAAGGAATGACTTCCTATAACAATACAAACTACACAAAAGTGCAATGGGTATTTTGGGAGGTCATAAACCTCAGCAAAGGTATTTAAGCAAACATGGGAATAACTCTAATAAAAGAAGGCTTGTTGTATAAGTCTCTGCAGTCAGAGTATTTTTGCAAAGGTAGGACAACAAAAACATCAATTATCTGCTAATTGACTTCGGCTTTGAACAAGTCACGCTAGGCCTTACCTTCCTTATTTGCAAAATGAAGGAGCTGAATTTAATGATCTCTAAGGTTCCCTCCAATCCTAAATCCCATGATCCTACTGCAATAACTACAAATCACACTGACAGAAATAAAAAAAACACTAAATAATCAGAGAGAAACTAAATGTTCACAGATGGGAATTCAAGGGTATGGACCAAGACAGCAAAAACTGCAAACAGTTCTTCTATTCATTTCCAAAAGCTAATAAAAATGTTTCTTTACAGAATGGATAAAACGACGGGCTTTTTCTCTCAAGGATTTGATTTCCTCTTTTGTAAAACTAAGGGGCTGTACTAGATAAAATATTAAAATTAAAATAATTAAAATTAAAAAATAAAATGGATTGCTTCCATTTGCCTGTGATCCTCAGTAACACACAGAGATGTAAAAGCGCTAATAAAAAATTATACAGAACTGAACAAAACCAGAAAAGCAAACTACAAGAGAACAGAGATCAGAAGCATGTATATGTACTGATTATACTCATATATATCCAAATGACAATCCTTTGATTAATGTGGCAAGTAAAAACTAAGAAAATAATTATTTAAATGTCACCAGGGAAGCCAGAGAGCAATATATGGAGAAAACATAGATCATTTGCAAACACGTACCACAATCAATTCCAGTCAGATTAGGGAATTAAACATTTTTTAAATGTCTGTAATAAAGAGAAAAGAAAATGGAATAATACACTGATTTCCACTGCATCCATTAAACAAATGAAAATAAGACAAATGAGTTCAATTGCACACACACACACAAAATTTTACTCTGAAAAAAACCAGAATTCCCCCAAAACAGATTGTAGTTTTGGTTTTTTTAAACCATTTAAAATTTACAAAAAATTAATATGAATATTCTAGGACATCACCCCATACCAGTTGAATATCAAAGGAGCTAAACAAAAGTGTGTGTGTGTGTGTGTGTGTGTGTGTCTGTGTGTCTGTGTGTGTGTGATGCAAAAAAAAAAAAAAATTTACAAAAGGAGTTCAATCTCACTAAATATAAGAAAAACCCAGGCCAAAACAAGTTTCAGGTCCTACTTACACCAATTAAACTGGCACTGACATGCACATGCATGGATGCGCACGTGCACACACACCCCTAAAACAACAAGCATTTATTAAGTCTGTGCAGAGGACTATGCTGGAAGATGAAAATTCAGGAAATTAATAAGGCACAGACTTAGCCACAGGAGCAGCAGCTAGGTGGCACAGCGGAGAGAGTGCAAGGCCTGGAGTCAGGAAGACTCTTCTTGAATTTAAATCTGGTCTCAGATACTCACTAGTTGTGTGACCCTGAATAAAACACTTATCCCCAAATGGGGTCATGAAGAATCAGATACAATGGAAATAAATGAACAACAATTTTGTCTGCAGGAAGCTCGTAGTCAAGAAGTAGGATAAGTCACTAGCACACATGGATATAATATACAATAACATTAATAGTAACGACCATAACATGGATACAGCACTTGGTATGTGTCAGGCAAAGCGTTTTTAAAATTATTATATCCTTGGATCCTGACAACAACCCTGAGAAGTAGGTGCGATTAAGACACCCATTTTACAAATGAGGAAACTAAGGTAAACAGGGTGAAGTGATTTGTCCAGGGTCAGATCACCAGGCAGTGTCTGAGGATGGATTTGATCTCAGGTCTTCCTGACTCCGGTCCAGCACTCTCAGCACTATGGAGCCATTAGAGTAACAAAGGTGGGTAGGAGGGAAGGGATCTTGGCTTCTTAGAGAGAAGAACATTCCAGGAATGAGGAATGGGGTGAGGCAAAGGCATAGAGTTTTGAGGATTCGGCATATTCACGGGGCAGACTGATCAGAGTTTACAGGTCTGATAGGAAAGAAAGCTCAGAGAAGACAGAACTCAACTCTTGTCAGTTATAAGGAGAAAAATTCATGCTGCTGTTGAAACTGCAAAACAAAGAAATATTTTTGGATTCTGGCAGGGCCATGAGTCACAAAAATAATAGCTAATGTTACAATAACACAAAAAACCTCAAAATAATTAGCTATCTGTCCAATACATAGGATAAAGGCAGAGAGATATATGCTAAGCTGCTCTTTTTCTCCTTTCTTTTTCATTCTTTTGTCACAAAGGATGGCTCACTGACAAGGAAAGACAGGAGGGATATACTCAGAATTGAAGGAAATAGAAAAATAAAACTTTAAAATTAATAAAAGATGGTCCATTTCTGAATTAGACTAGACTCCCCTAGATTTCTACAGTATTCACAGTAGTCAGGCAGCTAATTTTCCTTCACAAGTGATGCAATGTGGCTCCAGAATCAGAAGAGAACACCACTGGTCCACAGCATTCATTTCAAAAATCTCACATGAGATACACAATAAATATTAAAGATATTTTGTATCCTTAGAACTGCCCAGCCCCACTCCCAACTCAACTTCTCTTCTTCTCAACAATTCTTTAACAAAAATATCTTTTGAAAATTACCAGTTCATCTTTGCATGCAGACAGAAGCATGTACTTTTTTACTGTTTTTCCCCCTCTTTTTGGGGGTCTGCATTTTCTTTTGCAACTTGGCTAATATAGAAATATGTTTTACATCACTTCACATGTATAATTCATATCAAATTGCTTGCCTTCTCAAGGAGAGGAGATGGTGGAAAGGAGAAACTCTGGAACACAAATTTTTTTAAAATGATGTTTAAAAAAAGTTTCACACAGTTGGGAAATATGTTTTAAAATAAATAGAAATATACTGAAAAAAAGGAAAAAAGAAAATTATACCAATTTATTATCATTATTGTTACTGAAGGGCAGGGGCTTAAGTGGATGAAATCCTGAACCCTGGGTCAGAAAAACCTGGGTTCAAGTCAAGTTTCAGACACTATCTTTTCTCTTGGGCTATGGCAATCTACAAACTCCAAGCATGAGGCAACCCTAAGACTGAGTTACTACATTACAGTTGGATAATTTATTTCCTGTAATAGTACAGGGAGTTCCCACACCATGACATGACACCCATACAGCATCATAAATTTGACAAATACTTTCACACACTTGTCCCATCTGATCTTTACAATAATCTTGTGATGTAGCAGCGAGGACAAGAATTTTCCAGATTATCTGAGGCTCAGAGATGTTAAGAGATTAGCCTAAGGTTAAAGCGAAAGTGAGTAACAAACCAGGGAGTTTAATGTATGTTTTCCAACTTCAGAACCACTACCCCATCCTACATCTTAGGTTCATTAAAAAATTTTAAGAAATGCTGGAAGAGAAAATGCTCATGAAAATCTTTCAAATATAAAAATATCATGTTCAAAATAGACATTCCACATTATTGGCATTTAACAAAACACATGAAATTTGTGGTGTGGAATTCTACTACATCCAGGCAATAATCACAAAATTAACATTCCATATATATATATGCTGAGACAGAAAATAGGTGAATACAGGTATTTTCAGAGAAATGCAAAAAAAAGAAATTTATCTTTTCCTCCCTTCTATTACTTTTTGAAGATTATACGATGGTCTCCTTAGAAAACCCAGAGTTAACTAAAAATTAACCACACCAGTAACTTCATCAAAGTTACACAATATAAAATAAATTCACATAAATCAAAAGCAATTCTGCTTATTACCAATAAAAGCCAGGAAGGAAAAACAGAAAATTATAATAAAAATAGAATTTATAAAACGTTTGGCAGTCCACCTACCAAACACACTAGGACTATGGAAATACAAAAGAAGTGATTTATAAAGGGTTATTGCCTAGTATGGGCCAGGCACTAAGCAAGTGCTTTACAAATATTACCTCATTATGTCCTCACAACAACCATATGCAGTAGGTGCTATTGTTATCACCCCCATTTTGTAAAGCAAGGCAAACAGAATTAAGTGACTTTCCCAGGATCACACAGCGAGTAAGTGTCTGAGGATGGAATGGAACTCCTGACTCCAGACCCAACATTCTATCCAAAGCATCACCTTGTTTCCTCTGGAGGAATATGGATGAAATGGACCCATACGACAAAAATAATAATAGTGCCTACAGCAATTTGCTTGTTCACTGCATCGTCAAACTACCAAAGGTTTATCTTAAAGAGCAAGAAAAAAGCAATGGCCTTATCTGGAGGAACAAAAGGCCTCCAGCCACTACATCCACTTCTGTAGCTTCTGACAGGACTAGATCTCAAGAGTACAAAGCTGAATCATCAAAACCACCTTCTAGTGGTTAGGAAAGAGAGAGCAATCAGTGGGAGAGATTAGGTACACCAAGCACGGACGGAGGGAACAAAGCAGCACAGTATCAGATAAATCTAAAGACCTCAACAACTGGGAAACAGACAGGACAAAAAAACACTGGAGGAACTGGAAAGAAATCTGACAGAAATTAGATTTAGAGTAACACCTCACACCATACACTATAATGTTTCAAATAGATAAAGAAAAGGTCTTAGATATAGAAGTCACACCATAAACAATGAAAAGTAAGGAAATATTTTTCACAGCTACAGATATGACCAAATAAGAGAGAGACAAAAAAGCTAAAATGAACAGTTACGATTACATAAAATTAAAGGTTTTTATGCAAACAAAACAAAGGCAGCTAAAATTAGAAGGGGAGGCAAGTAGCAAGGCTATGTTTGCCTTTTTTGTAAAGGTCATTGAAATACATGTTTTTAATGTACCTAAGAGAATAGAAAGAAGGCCAGAAGGAAACACAGACAAGCAGGATCACTCTGAAAGTTACATGTTAAATTTACTACACTTTAAAAAAAAGCAAGTTGTACACAGTAAGAAATTCAGTTTCAGGTACAATTCTTTTTTCCCTTTTTACTTCATATATACAAATACTCACTTTACCTAATGATTTTCCTAAATTCGGGGGGAAAAAATAAGTCATTTTTGTCCCCAATTCAACTCTCTAGTTTTTAACAAATGAAGTGCAATAAATCTTTCAGAAAATTAATAAAAGTAGATTCTTAAAATGTGAGGGAAAATATTTACATGAAATATGTGATAAAAATATTTCATGTAAATATTTTTCCTCACATTTTATACAGAAGTTAACATAAGATCAAAGAACCATTTCCAGATAAATAAAGAGTCCAAAGGAAAGGAAAGTTTTCAAAAGAAATACACTGAATCAACAACTACATGAAAAAATATTCCATATCATTACAAAGAAAAATACAAATTAAAACACACCTGAGAATTCACTTCACACCCATCAAAGTAACAAAAGATGATAAAAAAAAAGAAATCATCAGTGTTGGAATAAAGGAACAAAGTACGTAAGCATTCACAGGTGGCTCCCATTGCGTGCCACAGTGCGAGGGCAAAGAACAAAGAGATCCCCTCCCGTCAAGGAGCCCAGGCTAACGGGAGATCATTTAGACAGGCTAATCACAAGTACTTCTCTAATGTGTCACCTGGGGACCGAAGTGAGTTTTTGTAAGGTACACCAGCATACACACTACTGTGTCCTGGCAAGAGCTAAAGCCTTTCCAAGTATGCTCAGCCACAAACGACGCTGTTCATCTGAGGACCAGCTAACTAAGCTGGGAGAGGCTCATCACCAACAAGGAGGTCACCAGGTAAGAAATGTCCACACCAGAAACTCAAAGAGGGGATGAAATATACAGCAGTAGAAATACAAAAACAGATGAAACATCAGATCCTTTAAGTACTGAAGATGTATGTGACTACTTCAGTTTCTTCAGCTATAATAATAGCAGCTACTTTACAAAGAGATTAGAACGAGGTAACATTCAAAAAGAGTATCAAACTGTTGATTTTTTAGAGGTGCCTACAAAACTGTTTTGATAAAAGCTCTGAATAGTTCTTTTTGCAAGTATATCGGAACTCAGTAAGACAAACTTTAACATGTAATTTCAAGTTAGTTTTTTTAACAATATAAAAACTATGTTTATATGGAATTATAAAGTTCACAAAACATTTACTCACAACAACCTTCTAAATAAGATAATGCAAGTATACTTATTCTCACTTTACAAATGAGCAAAGGAACTCAAAGATTAAGTGATTTCCCTGGAGTTATCCAATTGTTAAGTATCTGAGTCAAATTCAGCATTCTTAGTATTATACTATGACATATGGAACTTCACTAAAAGAGTAATTTTCAGAAATGTACTTATCAAAATTCCAGAATCAATAAGGACCAACAAACAAAAATGATTAAGCCACATTGGTTTATGACATTATTAAATAGGGCATTCCAACACGGAATGTTCTAATGATAGACTATCCTATTTTAAATGGACCAGTGACAATTCCAAAGTGGCACAGCTCTTTCTTGGTCTTGGTGAAAATCAACGTTGGGGTAAGGTTAGCATTTCCACCTGCACATTAGGTAAGTAAAGGGAAAGTGGCTCAAAGCTCTCCAGCACAGGATTAACAAGATGATTTACTGAATACTATTACTGATCGTTAAAACAACACAAGAAGTAAAAGTTAACTACTTGGTAAACACAAAATGGTCAATTTTGAATTTCAATGAATTTGTCTGTACTCCTTTTATGTAAAACAGTGACAGAAGGAACAGTTAATTAACATTACGTAAGATACATATTATTACATAAAAATTAAATTAATTTCAATTACTATAGGTATAAAACTCTAAAAGAAGTTTAAAGGTCACTTAATAAATGAATTTTTTATGTAAATTATTTTCAAAACAGGCTTCTTACCTTTTCCAGGACTGAGGTTTTGATCTATAAAAACCTTTAGCTCTCCATTTGTTTCAATTAGGCCGGCCTACAAAAGAAGATAAAGCGTATGTTTACGACCTATAAAAGCTACAAAGTTAAAGAACATGAAATCTTACCAAATGAACATAAAGATAAAAGTATTAAAATTCAACCTAGCCATGTGATTTCCAAAGAACATCACTGAATCACTATATTGCAAAAAATGTTTCTTAAATTCATATAACTCATTAGACAACTCAAAGTAAAAGAAAAAAATGAACAGATATTTATTGGAAGTCTACTATACCCCCAGAATTATGCTGGCATTAAGGAGGATACAGCTTGTTGAACATCATCAGTAACAAAATAATACCATCTGAAAATTAGAGCTTTTAAGAATGTGGCTTTTATTAACGAACTAAAGTAAATTTCAAATAGTTTAAGGAATAAGCAATATATTTACATTCAAATTCAAGAAATATTTATCATCTATTATGCACATAGCATCTTGCTAGAGATTAGAAATGATAAACTGAGATAAGACCTGATACATGCTCCCACTGGGTTTATATATTAGTAAGAGGATTTTGGTTGTTCGGTTGTGTCTGACTCTTTGACTCTTTGTAACCCCATGGATCATAGCATGCCAGGTCCTTTTATCCACTGTCTTGTGAAGTGTATCCAAGTTCATGTTCACTGTTTCCGTGACACTATCTATCCATCTCATCCTCTGCCATCCCTTCCCCTTTTGCCTTCAATCTTTCCCAACTGATTTTATCAGGGTCTTTTCCAATGAGTCCTGTCTTTTCATTATGTGGCCATTTAAGATTCACCTTCAGTATTTGACCTTCCAGTGAACAACATGAATTCATTTGTTTGATCTCCTTGCCCCAGGAACTCTCAAAAGTCTGCTCCAGCGTCACAATGTGAAAGCAACAATTCTGTGGCTTTCCTTATACTTATAGTTCAACTCTCAGAGCCATACACTGCTTCTGGAAAAACCTTAGATTTGACTATACAAATCTTTGTTGGCAAGGTGATCTCTCTGTTTTCAGTATGCAGTCCAGATCTGCCACAGCTTTCCTTCCAAGGACCAAGTATATGCAGTCACCATCTGCAGTGATCTCTGAGCTCAAGAATACACAATCTGACACTGCTTTCATTTCTTCTCCCTCTACTTGCCAGGAAGTGATGGGTTCAGGTGCCATGGTCTTAGTTTTTTGATGTTAAAGCTGGAAGCCATTTTTTACACTCTCCTCTTTCACCATTATCAAGAGGCTTCCTAATTCTTCTACACTTTTTGTCATCAGAGAGTATCTTCCGCATATCTGAAACTGTTGCTATCTCTTCTGACAACCTTGATTCTAGCTTTTAATTTGTCCAGCCTGGCATTTCACATGACCTACTCTGCTTACAAGTTAAATAAGGTGACAACTTGTCACACTTCCTTTTCCAAACTTAAACCAAGCTGTTGTTCCACATTCAATTCTAACTACTGCCTCCTGACCTGCACATAAGTTCCTTAGGAGATAAGAAGATGTTCTCTTTGAGGCCTTGACACATTTTGCTGTGATCCACAGCCAAAGGTTAGTACAGCCAACGAAGCAAAAGTAGACGTTTTACTTGTTTTCTCCATAATCCAGCAAAAGTGCAATCTGATCTCTAACTCCTCTGCCCCTTTGAAAACTAGCCTGCTCTTCTGGTAGTTCTTGGTCCACATGCTGCTGAAGCCTAGTTTGCAGAATATTATGTATAACCTAGCTGGCATGTGAAATGAGGGCAAATGTCTAGCAATCTGGACATTCTTTGCCACTGCCCTTCTTTAGGACTGATCTTTTCCAATCCAGTGGCTGCTGTTGAGTTTTCTAAATTTGCTGGTATATGGACTGCAGTCAACAACACTATCTTTTAGGATTTTAAATAGCTCAGCAGGAATTCCATCATCTCCACTAGTCTTATTGTAAGCAATACTCCCTAAGGCCCACTTGACTTCATTCTCCAGGATGTCTGGCTCTAGATCTATAACCTACCCATTATATCAGTGACGTTAAGATCTTTTTTACAGTTTTTCTGTGTGTTACTACCAACTCTTTTTAAACTTTTCTACTTTTGTTAAGTCCCATTTTTGTCTTTTATCAAGTCCATTTTGGGCAAGAAACATTTGTCCTTAAAGAGATCTCATCTTTCCCATTCTTTTGTTTTCTTCTACTTTTTTTTGCATTGATCATTTATGAAAACTTTCTTACCTCTCCTTGCTATTTTCTGGAATTGTGCATTCACTTGGGAATATCTTTCCCTTTCTCCTTTCCCTCTTTCCTCAGCTATCTGTAAAGGCCTCATCAGAAAACCATTTTGCTTTCTTGTTCCTTTTTTTGGAATGTTTTTTGCTGCTGCATCCTGTAGAATATTGTAAATCTCTGTCCATGGTCCTTCGGGCATACTATCTAAATCTGTTACCTTAAACCTTAAATCTGTTCATCATTTCTGCTTCATATTCATAAGGGATGTTATTTAGCTCATACCAAATTTAATTTGGTACTTTGCAACAATTTCAAGATCTGAGCTACATTCCAGATCTTTATTTAAATGACAGTACCAAGCTTCTCCATCTTTGGTTAAAAAGAGATAACTTGTTGGTCATAGCAAACACTCTTTTTCAACAACCTAAAAGGTGACTCCACACACAAACATCACCAGATAATCAATATCACAATCAGTAGGTGATAAGACACAAAAACAAAAAGTAAGGATTCTAAAAGACATACAAAGAACTTGAAATAATAGAGAAATACAAAAATAAGTTAAACTAGAGGGGTACAAATCAAAGGCTTTGGTAAAAGGAAAGAAAAATTAGGGAAGGTTTCATTAAGGAGGCAGCATTTAAAACTGGACTTTAAAGGCTGAGTAGAAATTCAACAGGTAAAAGAAAGAGGTCAGAGGGAGGGTACATCAAGGGAGAGGTGGTAAGAAGCAAAATAGACTCTTAAAAAGGGTACAAAACAAAAAGAGAAGAAAAAGCGTAAGAGAAAAGGACGAAGGAAAACACACAGTTAGCAATCATAACTGTAAAAGGGATTTAGATGAGCTCATTCAAAAAATGGAAGAGGATAACAGCATGGATTAGAAACCAGAATCCAATATTCTAATGTTTACAGGAAGTACACTTGAAACAGAATGATACACACACTTAAAATAAGGGGCTGGAACAGAGTCTATTAAGCTTCATCTGAACTTAAAAAAGGACAGGGTTGACAATCATGATCTCAAAAAAAAGCAAAAGTAAAAATAGACCTAATTTAAAAAGATAAACAGAAAAACTATATTTTACCAAAAGATATCACAGACAATGAATTAATATCAATATTCAACATGCGTGTACCAAATAGCAAAGTACACAAATCCTTAAGGGAAAAATTAAGGCAAGAAACACAGTAAAAACTAACAGGGAGGGACCTCAATTTACCCCTCTCAGACATAGATAAATCTAACTATAAAAAAGAAAAAAGCTAAGGAGATGAACAGAGTATTATAAAAGTTAAATATGACAGAACTCTAGAGAATACTGAATGGAAATAGAAAGAATATACCTATCTCAGAGCTATGCATGGCACCTTTCCAAAAAACTGACCATGTATTAAGGTATATTTCACAAACAAATGAAGAAAAGCAGAAAGACTAATTGCATCCTTTTCTGACTATAATGCAATAAAAATTACATCCAACAGCATAAATTAAAATTTATTGGCAACACTGAATCCTAAATTATGAGTCAAAGAATGTATCAGAGAAGCAATCAATAATTTCATTAAAAATAAGGAAAACAATGAGACAACATAAGAAAACTTGTGAGATGTAGTCAAAGCAATAGAGTAAATGTTTACATCAATAAAAAAATGCAAATAAATGAAATGGACATGCAACTAAAAATTTAGAAAATCAACAAATTCAAAACCTCAAATTAAACATCAAACTATAAATTTCAAAAATAAGAGATCAGCAAAGTTTCAAGTTTCTAACAACTGATCTAACAAATACAACTAGGAGCTGGTGGGGAGGAGGAGAGAAATAAACTAATGACTAATTTGATTTAAAAAGAAAATCAAATTACCAGTATCAAAAATAAAAAAGATAAACTAACCAGTGAAGATGAAATAAAAGCAGTTACTAGTAGTTACTATGCCCAACTCTATGCCAATTAAACTAATAATCTTAATGAAATGTTTGAATACTTACAAAAATGTAAATTACCCAGAACATGACATAGAATATTTAAATAACCTTATCTTAGAAAAAGAAAATGAAAAGGCCATAAATGACTTCCCTGGGAGGAGAGGGGGAATCTAGGACCAATGGATTTACAGTAAATACTACCAAACATTTTTTTTAAAATTCCAATATTACATAAACACTTTGAAAAAAATAGGTTAAAAAAGAATCATGTAAATATGAAGCAAATATGGTCCTGATACCTAAATCAGAGAGCAAAAACAGAAAAAGAAAACTATAGGTCAATTTCTCTAATTAATATTGATGCAAAATTTTTAAATAAATTACTAGGAAGAAGATTTTAGCAATCTAGCACAAAGATCATATACTATTATGGCTAGCCTAAATTTATACCAGGAATGCAGGGCTAGTTCAATATTAGGAAAACTTTCAGCATAACGCACCATATTAATGACAGAAATGAAAAAAATAATCATGATTATTTTGATACAAAAATTTTTTTTGACAAAATACAACATCCATTCTTGTCATAAATATTAGAAAGCACAGGAATAAATGGAGTTTTCCTTAAAATGCTAAGTAGTATCTATCTAAAACCAAGAGCAAGCATTATGTTTAATGGGGATAAACTTGAAGTTTTTTCAGTAAGATCAGGAGTGAAGCAAGGATGTCTATTATTACTGTTATTTTTCAATACTGCATTAGAAATATAACAATGCAATAAGAAAAAGAAACTGAAGGAATACAAACAGGCTACGAGGTGAGGAAACAAAACTATCACTCTTTGCCAATGACATGATGGTGCACTTAGAGAACCAACTAAAAAACTCTAAAACAATTAGCAGCTGTAGAGAAGTTGCAGCATATAAAATAAGCCCACATAAGTCATAGCATTTCTATATACTATCAACCAAACCTAGCAGGAAAAAAAAAAAGAGAAACTTCATTTAAAATAACTGCATACAATATATATACTTGGAAGTCTATCTGCCAAAACAAACCCAGAGATGAAAAGAACATAATTTTACAAAATAGTTTTCACACAAAGAAAGACATATATATATACCACGTCATTGCTCATGGGTAGGATGAGTCAATATAATAAAAACGACAATTCTCCTAAGTTAATCAGTAAGCCAGTGCCATACCAATCAAACTCTCAAAGAAATATTTTATGGAGCTAAAAAAATAATTAACTAAATTCATCTGGAAGAACAAAAAGTCAAGAATATCAGAAGATTCAATTAAAAAAATGAGAAGGAAAGCAGCCAGTCATACCAGATTTCAAACCGTATCATTCAAACAATCTCATACTAGCTAAGAAGCAGAATGGCGGATCCATGGACTAGAATAGGTACATAATACACAGAAGTAAATGACCACAATAATCCAGAATTCAATAAACCCAAAGATCTAAGTTTTGGGGATAAGAACTCACCATGTGACAAAAATTCCTGGAAAACTGGAAAGCAGTTTGGCAGAAACTAGGCATACACCAACATCTCACATCATATACCAAGATAAGGTCAAAATGGATAAATGATTTAGACATAAAGAGTGATGTAAAATGGATAATTTTCATTATATGAAATTCAAAAGCTTTTGTATAAACAAAATTAATGCAGCTAAGATCAGAAGGAAAACAGGAAATTGGGGGGAAATTTTAAAGCACGTTTCTCTAATAGACTTCATTTCCCAAATATATAGGTAACAGAATCAAATTTATAAAAATAAAAACCATTCCCTAATCGACAGTCAAAGGATATGAATAGGTAGTTTTCAGAAGCCATCAAAGTTATCAAAAGTCATAAAAATAATTCTAAATTGCTACTGATTAGAGCAATGAAAATGATGACAACTCTGAGTTTATCACCTCACACCTATCGGATTGACTAAAACTCCCTATACACACATAATGACTACAATAATGTAAATGAAAAAGAAAGTGAAAACTGCTAAATTACAATGACCAACTGGGCCCTGATGAAGAGATAAGAAAATGGCATTTTTCTCCTTTCACTGGAGATTATGTATAGTTCAAATTGCATATCCTGTCAGTCAGGCCCACGGCTATAGCACTGGCACCATTAAGCATTTAAATACTTCCTATTGTCATATGCACTGAGAACGCAAAGCAAGGCAAAAACAGATCACCATCCTCAAAAGCACACATTCTAAAGGGGATATGCTATTAAAGCAACTACTCATATTTAAGATACAGTATAAATAAGTAATTTCTAAAGGACTGAACAATTAGTCTGTATTGCGGGGGCTGAAGAACAGAAGGGTTACACTGGGAAGAAAAACTGGCAGAAGATAGGATTTTACCTGATGGGCCTTGAAGGAAGCCTGGGAAGCAGGAAGTAGGGTGAGGAAAGCATGCCAGGCAGTTAAAAAGGCATCGAGTGCAGAGACAGAGAAGACATCTACTAAGGCCAGTGACACTGGATCATAGAGTATCTAGAGAAGAATTAAGTGTAAGAAGACTGGAAAGACTGAAGGGGCCCAAAGGTGAAGGGTTTTAAAGGCCAAAGTATTTTTTAGACCAGCATCTGGGAAGTGGGAAGGTCATGATCTGGCCCCATTAGGAAGGTGACTTAAGTGAAGATTTGGCTAAGTACACGACATGGAAGAAGGGTCAAGATAATGTTACGATCTCTCAGAAGATCGGAAAGACAGGAACACTTTCAAACAAAATAAATTAGTGGTACCACTCTCTACTGGCCTAACTCATTCAATTCTGTGTATTCTAATTACTAGAAAGCTTTTTGTAGCAGCCTAAGCACATATCTCTACTTGTATTCACTGCTCCTTGCTCTGCCCCCTTCTAATCTACCTTCCCTACAACAATGCTTTACTTAAAGGTATGAATTCTATCCCTACCCTCACTTCTCCACATTAAATATTCCCAACCTGTTCTTGAAAGGTCTTGCACTCCCTTCTACAACATTCCCCATCCTGCATCCTGTCCATTGCTCCTCTTTATATGCTCCATTTTTTAAATTGCTTTTTCTAAAACATGGCACCCAGAGCAGCATTAAAGGAGTAGGCTGCCGAGGAAAGTCCAGAGAGCCTGTTATCTCCTCCATTGTACGGATGCAGTACGCTTCTCATTTCAGCCCAAATGAGTTGGCATTTTTTTTTGCTGCCATATCCCACTGTTTAGTCATACTGAGCTTTCAGCTCATTAGTGTTCTTTTCCATAAAAACTGCTGTCTAGTTCCTTTATCTTATTATACTTGTGAAAGTAATTTCTAAACATTCCAATGTAGGACTTTACATTCATCTCTATCAAATTTCATCTTATTTATTCTGACTTTGGCACCTGATTCTATTGTCCAATGCAATTTCTGAAACATAATTTCCAACCAGGTTCTCCCAGTCCTAACTCAGGACTTCGTCTGTGTCACCTGCTGATTTTCAGCTGCTCTGCTTTTAGCAAAGAGAACAATTACCTAGGTGGCTGAAGTTACATTACAACTATGTCCTGTCATGAAGCTGGCTTTGCCAATGACTGTACACATCACTTAAGGAATTTTTAACACAATTCACATTTCTAGGCATGCTGTCTAAACACAGAGTTCAGAGCATTATATGATGATTTAAAGGTGGGACTTTACAAATGCTCCTGTCCAATCTTTCTTGTTCAATTCTACAGAGGGGTAAATTAAAGTCCAAAAGCTTAAGGGACCCTTCCCAAGATCCAACTGGCAATCAGAAGCAGAGACAGGGCAGGAAACCAAATCCTCAGTTTCCCAGTCGAGTGGTTTTTATTTTATCTTATTTTTACAAATCTATAGCCCTCATGGGTGTTTTTCTTACCCTCCTTAGACTAAGATCTTCTTAACTACATTGTCTCTTTTTGTCCCCCCTTTAATCATCCATTAAATCTCCCCTATACTTCCTCTCCCAGTCTGGAGACTCCTCACTTCACCACACCTTTAATTTATTCTGATCCTTTGAACATTCTAGAGCCTTTCATTGTCACAGTCCCCTCACAAGTTACATCCTACACTGTCCTGGCAATATCAATGAGATCCTATTTGCTTTCTGCTTTCTTTATTACCCATACTCAATATTCTTTCAGTTGATAGCCTCATCAGCTCCCATAAATTAAATTATCATCTCTATGCAAATTATTCCCAAGTATACATCCAGCCCTAGCCTCTCTCCTAAGCTATTCACACATTACCAATTACCTTTTGGACATCTCAAATCATATGTCCCATAGTCATCTCAAACTCTATATCCAAAATAGAACCGTAATCTTTCTCCCAAAACCATCCCCTCTTCCCAATGAACCTACAGATAACTATGGATAGCTTCACCATCCTCCCAGTCATCCAAGCTCAAAACATGGTTGTCATCCTCAACTCCTCTGTGAAACTCATTCCATACATCTAATCTACTGCCAAAATCTTGCCATTTCTACTTTCCCAATATTGCTCACATCCAACCTCTTCTCTCCCACACACAGCCACAACCCTACTTCCAATACTCATCACCTCTCATCTGGACTGGTCTCCTAGCCTCAAATGTCTTCCACTCAGTTTCCAAGGTGATTTTTTTTCTGAAGTGCAGGTCTGACCAGATCAGCCCCTTACTCATTGCACTCCAGTGGCTCCCAATTACCTCTACATTCTTCTGTTCGGCATTTACAACTCTTCATCCCCAGCCTTTTCCTGCCTTCTGAGTCTTCTTATACTTTACTCTTCTCCACAATCCAGCTCACAACACTCTACCTGTCTCCATTTCTCTGCACTCATCCCAAACATTAAGAATGCTCAGCCCCTTACCTATACCTCTCAGCTTCCCTGGCTTCCTTCAATACTCAGCTCAAATCCAAACTTCCTCTGAAAGAGACCTCTCCTCATCCCACCAGCTGCTAAGGCTCTTCCCTCCCAACTTGCCTTCCATTTATTCTGTATACATCTTTTACATACTCAGTTTTTACACACTATCTCCCTCATTAGAACATACGTTCCTTGAGGGCAAGGACTGCCTTCTGACTTAGGTGCCTCCAGTGGTAATATGGGGGCTTAACAAATGTGTGTTGACAGCCTGCTGACATTCCTCATTAATTAACATCTGGTATCTATTTTACTGTTATTTTTCCATTGTACAGTTATTTTCTCCTGCAAATTACCATTGTTTTTTTTACTATTAGTTTTGGCAACTCTCTCAACCTCCCCTTTCAATTTAAAGCCTACTGGAACAGATTGGCAAATCTCTGGCCAAGAAAATTCTTCCCATTCTCATTAAGTACACTGTATACCTTGCCAAAAGCTCATTTATTCTTGTACACCTTAATTAGGTTATGGTCCACAAAACCAAATCCCATCTCTTAGGTAATGTTTTCTCCTTGGTCTTCTAATATCCCTATTTTAATTGGCAGCAGCAAGTAAAATTAACCACTTATGCCCACCAAATTCTTCAGTCACCTACCTAAGATTTCATAATAAGACTTCCATGTTCCTCTCAGAGCTCTCATTTGTTTCCACATGTATCACCAGGAGTATATACTAATTATTAGCTCTGATTTTAGAAGCTTCTCATCTTGCTCTAGAGCTGTCTTCTCAGATAAAATGGTCATCAAGTAATGGCCTCCAGTTAATGTTTTGATACACAAGCAAATGCAAAATCTAGGTGTGAGATGGACTGGCTCCAAAAATTCCCAAAACTCCAAACTCTTAGCCTTGTATCCTAGATATGAGCCCTAGGAAGATAACATACTTCCTGACTGGTCATGGCAACAATGAACATCTCTGCTACCTTTGTACCCTGCAGCAGGACTCACTGGTCACCCTCATACATTTCTTCTTCCTGTAACCAGTACCAAATGTTGTTCATACCGCTGGCACCATTTGATCCCCAATGATCCCGGAGCATAAGAAGCTTCCTTTTCCTCTTAAAATCCAGGTTTCTCCTTCCAAGACTGAAACTTCATACCTATCACCATATTACAATATTTCAGGTCTTTCTTCTTTTCTTTGACTTAAGCTACATTGTCATACCATCCATTCTCTTAATACACTTTGGACTCCTCTTGGCCTCTCTTCATAAGGCCCTTTCACACTGAAGGGATTTAATCACTGTTGGTTTTGCTGTATGATTTACTGATAAACCAGGGAGGTTAACTTAGCCCTTTGCTATGAAGTGGGAGACCAATTTATTTATATTTCATACATGTAAATTTGATGATAGCCCTGGAAGAAAAACAAACAGCAAAATCCTTGTAGGCCCCAGAAGCTATTCCACTCTCAACACCTACTGAGGATGAAATGTTTCGATCTTGGTAACTCTTCTCTCTACTCCAACTGCTCATCTTCCAAGAACCAAACAATCTTCTTCACCATTATCAGGTCTACTTCTGCTGTCCTTGGCAGCTCCTGAAAAACTGCTTTTAGGTGCTCCCCATCTTGCACTGGGGAAGTGGCCACAAACAAACAATCTTCTGTTCATGCTTTGACACAAGCACTGGCAAAAAAGGATTGTGAAATGGCCTTGCTGTAGAGACATTCAGAACTCCAAACTCTTAGCCTTTTTCCACTTTTCCTTTCCTCTTCACTTGTGGGATCAGAACCTTTATTCCCTTCTGTGTCCTCACTGTCATGTATAAATCCAAACAATCTAAAATAGTTGCAACTACACAAGTAATTTCTATCTAGATTTGGCATCTATTAAAGGAAATGTAGCAGATAATTATGTTTGACCTATTTGACTAATAACATCTTGTATTCTCTAAGAATATAAACACAATTTATGTCAGAATGGTTTCAATATGTAAAGTTGCTTTTCTAGCATATAATGTAAATGTACAATCCTGAAGGGAGTAGTAAGAAACTACCATGAAATTAAAATATTACTTCCATAAGTAATACAAAGCATGAGAATTACAAGCAACACCAGTTTTTCACTGGTTCACGGGCATATGCTAATTTTCACTGTTTTGACCATTTCTTAAGATTCTGCCAATGACAAAGAGAAAAGCCTAAAAGTCTTCCAAAGTGCTACTATGAGATGGAGTTTCTAAGAAGACATCACATTTAAAAGCCAGGAACAATTATACTTGAATAGACTTGAATAACTTTTTTAAAAGTATTGGGCCAAGCACTATACATAAAGAAAATATAAATTGAACTAACTTGTCCTAATTTTCAATTAAATTACAAGGCATATGAAATAGGTAAATAATTCTGTAGAGTTTTTTCACTATCATGTTATTTTTTTTTAAACTATCACATCTTAGAACAAAACTTTATCTTAAACTGCAAGAGTATTACTGGCATGGAAATGATGACATAACATAATAAGTGTCATAACCACAAAGGAAATGCAAACTCTCCCATAAAGGAATTTAAAAATAGGATTATTCAGGATTGCTCTCTGTTAGATTTTTTTGTTCACTAGACAGGGCAAATAATCTGAAAAACAGAAATAACTGTTTGAAATGAGATTTTCCCTAAAACATCACAAAGAATCAAACAATACCATTTTAACTAGCATTGCCTGACCAAAAATATGTTCCGTGAATGTAAGGGTTTTGAAAGTGCTTCATGTGAATTTAATTCTTGCAGATCAGCATAGGAAGGATCTGTCACAAAGTCCTGAACAGAAAGTCATCATCGGGATCTCTCCTGTAGTGATCTGGAAGAATTAGATTTACATGAAGCTGCAAAGATTCTCAACAATCTTAAAGAGATACGCATTTCCAAAAACCTCAGACTCACTGATCCGCTCAAATGTCTAAGATATGACTTAGCATTTCTGGTCCTCAGTTTCCTCCTCTGTAAAACAAATTAAATGACTGCTAAAGGTCACTTCCAACATTAAATTCTACAATCCCATGATGCCTCAATGATTATAAGTTGTCAAACCAAACCTACACAATTTGCTATGCATTTATAAATGACATCATTTAAAGAGTAGAGCTAACCATACACCAAAAGGTACTAAACTGACTATACTCTTTGACCCAGAGATAGCACATAAAAGATAGAGGAAAAAAATTCATATATACAAAAATATTTTTAAAGCAACATTATTTCATAGTATCAAATTACTGGACACAAAGTCATTGCCCAACAATTGCAGAATGGCTGAAGGGACTGTGCTATAGGAGTATCATAGAATACTACTGTGTGAAAAATAACAAATGAGAACTCTGGGACGACTTGTGTAAAGCGAACACAAAATGAAATGAGCATAACCATGAAATTACATAAGGAGACCACAAGAGCGTGAAGGAAAGCAACTCTGAAAGATTTCAGAACGCTAATCAGTAACCAGTCAAGACTTGAGAAGAAGGAAGCCTGCTCCCCACTTCTTGGGCTAGAAACACAAAAAGGGAAAGTCAGGCAAAAAAAAAAAAAGAAAGGAAAAGGTATCAATGAAAAATCAATGTACTTAAAAATGCACAGTTTAGAAGAGAATGGAAACCAGCAGGCCACTTTTATCACTCCCAAGCACTTAACTGCCTGTTATGTTTCAAGCACCACACTACTTGCCCAGGATACAAAGAACAGTCTCAGCTTTTACAGAGCTCATATGTCTAATGGGGAAGATACCATGCAAAAAAAAAAAAAACCAAACCTATGTACAAACAAGCTACAGATAGCATAAATTGAGGATAGTCACAGAGACGACACCCTTAAGACTAAGAAGACTTAGGAAAGGCTTTTTGCAGGAGGGACTTTAGCTGAGACTCGAGAGACATTCACGGTTAGTTGGCAAGACTTGGATTAGGATACAACAAATAAAACAAAAGAAGGTGAGAGCTGGAAGGATCCAGAAGAAAACACAAGGAAGAGGGTGATCTGACAGTGTGGAAGGCTGCAGAGGTCAGGAAGGAAGGGGACTGAGAAAAGGCCATGGGTTTGGCCATGAAGAGATCACTAGCAACTCGGAAGGCAGAAGCTTCGGTTGAACGATGAGGCTGGAGACCACAGACTGCAGCGGGCTGAGAAGAAAGTGAGAAGGGAAGGGAAGGCACCAAGGGGAGCTGTAGGAAGGAAAAGGAAGAGACACGTTGATAATTTCACCTATCGTCCACTCCAATTTCCATCTACTGCTCTGCTTGCTTTCAGCTCCGCAGGACACCGCAGGGTGACCCCTTCCACCTCTCCAGCTTTTTCATCTTCTCCCATTAGATTTTAAGCTCTTTCATGACAGGGACTGTCTTTCTTTTTTGCTTATTTGTATCCCCACACCCGGCACATAGTAGGTCCTTAATTTTCCTGTTCTTTGTTGTCTGTCAAATTCATAGTATAAAAAAATTTACAGTAAATCCATGAACAAGAATATTTCTTCAAAAGGTAGCATACATGACTCTACCAGTTAAGAAGCCTTATAAGATAGCAGATCATTTTCCATTTTTAATAGATTTTATTAGTATCTTTTGCTTTCACACAATCTAGATTTCTTTATCCCTGCCCTTCCCCACAAAGAACTATCTGTTACGCAATTTTTCAAAAAAGAAAAGAATTGCAACAGTAATCAATCAATACGTCAAAAATGGTCCAATAGATGGAAAAATATTTGTAACAGCTCTTTTTGAGGTAGCCAAAAACTGGAAGCTTTATTCTCCTGTTAAAGAACAGCTAAACAAACTACGGCATTCAAATATAATGTAACATCATGAGGTCAGCTTCAGACAAAACTAAGAAAACCTCTATGAATAAATGCAGAATGAAGAGAGCGAGGAGAAAAATTAATACACTGACAATTTTATAGTGAAAAATGACTCTGAAAGACTTTGTAACTACTCAATAAAAGAATAAACCAGAAGTCCACTGGGCTAAAGATGAAAACTCCACAATGACCACCTGCCAGAGCACGGATGGATTCAAACTGTAGGATGAGAAACTGGTAAATTGGTACACTGACAATGACATTACAGACAAGATAGACTGTGACATATTTACCAAGATTTTCTTTTTTTCCCCCTCACTGTCCAGTTGGGAAGTGGGGGCAGCAGGAGGAAGAGAAAATAAAATCTCTAAATGGTCTAAAGAAATCTAGAGGGAAAAAGAATCTGTTGTTAAAAAGTCAGTGATTTTCTTTCAGAAATGAAAAGGAACCAATACATTTTTTAAAAAGTCTGACATTACATATAAATGTTCCATACTCATGGATCAAGAATACACACCCACCCCTCCCCACTAGGCAAAGAAGGGAAGTAAAAAGGAAGTGACTTCTTCAGAGTCAGCCTTCTTCATAATTTCCAAGTATTTATCTTTACTTTATAGCTCTTCTTTAGTCATCATGTACGTTGTTTTCCTGGTTTTGTTCATGTATGTCCCTCCACGCTGTTCTATATTAATCATGTGTATCATCATGGCCCAGCACAGTAATATTTCATTACATTCATGTACCATGATTTGGCCATTCCTCAAACAATGGCATCTTTCTTTACAGTTCTTTGCCACCACAAGAAGTACTGCTATAAATATTCTGGCATATGTGGACATTTTCTTTTTGTCAATGACCTCTTTGGGGTATATAAGCTCTGGGTCAAAGGTTGTGGACATTAGTCACTTTATTTACTTACTATCAAAGTGATTCCAGAACCATTATGCTAAGTAGCTGCTCTGCCAACAATGCATGAGTTTGCCAGTGAAAGCAGATCACTGTTACTGGACTATATACTTAGGCCTCAATTATAATGATAAAAATCAAAAAACAGAAATTGCTTTGCAGAGATCAACAAATCTAACCCCTTCGTGCCTCCAAGCATCACTATGTGCTTTAATAGTCCTTAAATATCCAAACAGATTGGCACAGCTTGCTTTGGTGTTTTACCACTTCCTGCCAAGTTTTTCCTATGTCTAAATGAAATCACATAATTTAAATACACTTTTTATTCTGTCCTTAGAGGAGATAAGAATGGATGTATAATCTCTCATAATAACTCTTCATAAGCTTACAGATAATCACTCTCGGCTGAATGTATTATATAATCATACATATCTTTCCTGGACCCTCCAACACCCTGACCACTCAGTTTCTTTTCTTTACCACTATTAGCTCCTTCCCTACTGCAAAACCCCTCCTTGTCTGTCTCTCTTCTGCCTTTTGTGTCTAACCTCCCTGAAAAAGCTTTCTGCAAATGGGGCCTCCACTTTGTCTCTTTCCTTCTGACTCTTGATCTTATTATTGAACTGAAACTGCTCCTTCAGTGACCAGTGACCTCTTAGTTGCCAAATCCAGTGGCCTTTTCTCAGTTCTCATTCTCCTCAACTTTTCTGCAGCCTCTGACACTGTCAAAACTATTGATCACCTTGTCCTACATAATACCACTTTTTCTCTAGGTTTTTTGGGGGACACCTGGTTCCCCTGCCACCCATCTGACCACTTCTCTGCCACCTTTGCTAGATCCCCATCTAGATCACACTCAACTTTAGGTGTCCCTCAAGGCTCTGTCCTGCACCAGCTTTGCTTCTCTCTAAATATCGCTTCAACTGACCTCAGCAGCTTCGTCAGATTTAATTAACCTTTCTATACTGATGGTTCTCAAATCTACCAGTCTTTGACCAAAACTCTGCTGACCCTCTGCCTCTCTAGCTGCCTTTCAGACATCTTAAACTCAGTATGTCCAAAACGGCATTCGTTATCTTCCCCACCAGACTCCCTCCCATTACTGTAGAGAACAACACCGTCTTCACTGCTTGCAACCTAGAAGTCATCCTCAATTTCTCATTCCTCACCCCGCTCCCCCCACCCCATATCCAAGCTGTGTACAGAGACTGCTGATTTCACCTTTTGCAACACCTCTCCAATACATTCACACGTACCCCTTCTCTCTGCTGACACTGCCACGACTCTAAAGGCGCTCTCGACAGCTCACTGATTATTCACTATAGACTGCTGGTGAGTCTGCCTGCCTCATCTCCCCCAACTCCAGCCCGTTCTCCACTGAACCACTAACGTGATTTTCCTAAAATGCAGATCCAATCACATCACCCCTGCTACTCCAAAACCTCCAGAAACAAACACAAACTCCTCTGCTTGGTGTGCAACGCTCTTCATAAATTAGCCTCCTCTTACCTTCCCAGTGTCACACTTCACTCCCCTCCTCATATTCTTCAATCCGGGACACAGGCCTCCACACTGCTTCTCAAACAAAAAACTCCTATCTCAGCTCCAGGCATTTTGTCTGGAATGAATTCCCTCATCTCTGCCTGCCGACTTCCTCCAAGCCTCACCTTCTACAGGAAGCCTTTCACCGACCCTTCTTTCTTCTAGGGCCTTTTCTCTCTTGATGACTTTCTATTTATCCTGTACATAGTTTATTTGTACATATTTGCTTGCTAGACTAAAAACCCTTGAGGGCAGGTAATGGTTTTTGTATCTGCAGAACTTAATAAAGGGTCATAGCACATAGGAGGCTCTCAACAACTACTCATTGCCTGACAGTATTATGACATAGAATGGGACTGAAGAGAAGTTACATTTTTCCCAGACTGTGCAGAACCTCAATATAAAGGCAGTATCATTGATAAGGTAATCCTATAGCTTGAGCCCTAAGGATCATGTTAAAATGCGGTTGCAATATAAATCTCAAACTTATCCTTTGTCCATGTTTTCCATTCTTGTTATAAAAAAGAAGTGGTTGGTCTTCTACTATATTTCCAAATTTTACTTAAAATATCTAAGCCTAGACCAACAACATAATATTCCAATAAGGACCTAACCAAGTCTAAGTATAGGAGATTAATTCCAGACTAATGTCAACTTCCTGTTTAAAAGATGTTGGCCTTTTTTTTTTAAAAAGAGCATAATATAGCTGACTCACGTCCAGCTTGTGGCCAACCATGCTGCGTACTCATCAAGTCTTTCATTATTCCATTTGGATTTAGCCAGTCATATCTCATCTTTCTCTTTTTTAAACAGGATATAAGAACTGGGCCTATAATAGCAAGGGAACTCTTTGAGATGAGAAAATTCTTGACTACAAAAAGCAAGTCAGCATTCCTCGGTAATTTTATAGTCTTAAAAGTCTCTAACAGTAAAAGGTTAAGTGACTTGTTCACAGTCAAGAAGTCGGTATGTGATTGGGATAGGACTTGAACTCAGGCCTTCCAAGCTTTGAGATTAATACTGTACTCACTTTGCCACTTATATACAGTAGACTTGATTTTCATCAAGTCATTTATTCTATTTCTTTCTTATGAAGTACTTACAATCTCACTCAAATTAATACCTTCTTTTAGTAAATTTTCATGGTCCAAGGCATTAATACAAATATTAAATAATGTTAGCTTGTAAAAGGCCTCCTAGATGACACAACTAAGATGACATTTGGAGAAAACGTTAAGCCTTCAGGACACGCATATCTCACAATAATACAGTTAATATTACTACCTACAGCTTGATGAAATAGCAAGTAAGATGGTAGTCAGTGTTTTCTCAAACTGAGAATGACTAGATCAAAACTTCCCAGGGACTCAAGATTCAGAAGGAAATGTTTTCTGATCCAGCTACTGTGAGAATTTATTTTGCTTGACTATGAATATTTGTTAGAAGGATATTGGGGGTTTTTTTTCAGTGAAGGGAAGAAGGGATGGAAGGGACAGGGTTGCCCTTTCTCCCAAAAAAAAAGAAAAGGAAAAAATTCTCAGGGTTGTCCTCTATAGCTTACCCCCTTTCAAAAACTAAAAGCTAATGATACTGCAGTGACTTACTACAATTCTCTAAGGGTACCAGGTTATCCAGGGCTGCAGACTTTTGACTGAGCCCAAATGTGACAGAAGGAATCCCTTCGTTAAAGGGATTCCTTCTGTGAAGTTTGGATTCTGTGAAAGGGTCACATTTGAGGATCTAGAGGGCTACGTGTGGTCTGGAGGCTGCAGGTTCCCCACCCCTCTATAGTCTATTAAGCCTGTTCCTTTGACCATATCCAGCTTTTTAAAAGTAGTCTTCCCCCATTTCCTTCCCTATTTGAGTTCAAGTTTCAATACTACTGATATTAAATGTTATGAGATTCCAAAGGCATGTAACAGATTATTTTATTTAATGTCATGTTATTATCGCTTATAAAATGTTTAAATATAAAATACAACTTTAATCAAGAATGTTTTTAAATGTAAAGTTACTATTACAAGTTTTGCAAAATATCAGCAAGAAGTGTCCCACCATATGATACTACAGCATTATCCTCCCAGCTCTGCTCCTAACTTTCTGGACTTCAGGACCAGGGCTGGGCAGCTGTCGCATTCTGTAATTCCCCTCAGTGCCTGGAGCCTCTTTACCCTGGAACATCCAACCACACTTAAGGCCTTGTCACCCCACAATATCCCTCCCTTAGGCCTGACCTCTTCTCCTACTGAGGAGGTCCTCCAGAGGCCTCTATTTTGGGAAAAGCCCCAGGCCAGCCAGCTTCATTCTCTACTCCACTCCCCAAGTATACCTTGACTTTCTGAACTGCAAAACTTTGCCAAAGTTGCTATTTCACTCAAAAACTTCTCTCACTGCCTGAGTTCATCTCCACATATTCCCAAGGCTTAGCACAGGATCTAGCACATAGTAAATACTTAATATGCTGTATGCTTCCTTCCTTCATAAAACAGAACAACCCCATGGATCTTCAACCATATAATCTTCCATTATAACCCAATTACAATTCCTCCCTCTTATGGTAAAGTAAGTTTAATAAACCAAATGTTAAAGCTGTTATATGTTACAGAAAACACTAACACTAAAAATTCAGAATATCACTATTTTTATGACAGAACTAGAAATAAGCCGATGCCCACTGACTGGGGAGTGGCTAAACAAATTGTGGCACATGAATATAATGGAATACGACTGTGCTCTAATGTACTGCAAACACAATGAACATAAATAAGCATGGAAAGATGAACTGACAAAAACTGAATTTACGTAGAGTCAGGAAATCAAAATACAAAAGGATTACTACAATATAAATGCAAACAACAGCCAGGACAAAACAATCCAGACTGACTGCTGCAAAATTCTAACCACCACGCTTTGCTCCCAAGAGAGGAAGGGTCTGTAGACATTGAACACTGCATATAATATTAGTCATTTCGATTTACCAATTTTTTTCCTCTTCTTTGTATAAGGAATGACTGGGGGATGGGGGTGACAAAGGATCCAAGGGACATGACAGATGGCATAAAGAGAAAAGATATAAAAAAAAATGTTTTTCAATTGAGCATACTTAAGTTGAGGCCTAAGTTACATTACAATCCTGATTGTTCCAGGAACACTGAAAACTCTTTCCAAATCACTTATTCAGCAAATGCCCAGAAGACACCAAAGGAGCAAAGATAAAGGCAGCATAGCTCCTGACCTCAATGGGCTTATTTTCTACTGAAGAAGAGAGCTACGTATACAGGTAAGTGTAATGGAAGGTAGGGAGCAATAAAGACCAGATACATGCACCAGTCATCGCGCCTCAGCCTGGAACTGTGCTTTTCTTAAACATTCGGAGCCTAATCCCTCCCCTAAAAAACAAACATGCATCCTCATTTATAACACCCAGGAGCCTCTGAAATGTTCTCTTGTGTTTCATCTTGATGCCATAATACTCCATTACATTTACACAGTAAAATCTGCTCAGTGCCTGCCCCAGTTGTTGATAACGTCCTCACAAATCTTTTTTTCCTTCTCCCCTTTTAATCCCCATTTCAGGATCAGGAATTATTCTTTCCCTTATTAACCCCCTCCATGTTCTCCCAGGTTTCCCTACTGGGCTGGATGTATTCCTCCACGTAACCCTCATCTGTCAGGCTCCAGTAACAGTGAGGTTCCCATGCTGCCTATTCATCGCCTCCCTTCCTCCATGTTGGTGTTGCTTCTCTCGCACAGCTCATGGATGAGAAATACCAAGCCCCACCCCCTGCACACTCCTTTCTCTCAAAACCTACAAAATAGAACTCACCACCCACCAGGGCCTCTGTTATTGCCTGTTGAAAAGACCAAGGCTCTGCAGAGAATCTGTTGGCACTATATAAAAACTCTTAATTGCTCAAAGAAACTTACCTTTCCAGGTCTCACTGGGACGCAGCTAGGTGGCTTCATGGATCCCACACTTGCCCTGAGATCAGGAAGACCTGAGTTCAAATTCAACCTCATACACTTACTAGCTATGCGACCCTAGGCAAGACACTTAACCCCAATTACCTCCACAAACAAAACAAAACAAAACAAACAAGAGTATCTCAAGGATTTATCTGACAGGAACCTCTACTTTAAGAGGATTTCCATTAGAAGGTCACCTTTGCCAAACACACTCCTCCATGTGAGAATACCAACAGGAGGTTTGGTGAATTTTTTTTCTGCATTAAGGAGTCTTGTGTGAGGTTAACATATATATATGAGTGATTCCTAGCAGTAAGACAAGCTATGTTTTATTCGGATTTGTTTTGTCTTTTTTTAGGTGGAGGGTGTTAATCAACTAACACAATGGATCCCGTATTCTCTACGCAATCAATATCATGACTTTTAAGAAGTGGTCTACTATAGAGGATTTTGTGTAAAAGCCTGACTTTTTACTTCTCATTTTACTATGGATCCTCAATACATAAATAGATCATTCTGAAAAAGATTTTACAAAGATGAAAAAGGTATTTTTGTTCTTAGTCAACAGCTCCTTTGAAATTTCTTGCGTGATATTTTTTGTATTATTTTGGACTCCTCCAGGATATCTTCTTAAGCATTACATCAACTGTTTTGAACATTATGAAACCTCCAGCACTTATTTCCTCAATGCATATTAGCTCTGGTACAGTCTTCCTGACTTTATTTTAGGATTACAAATTTAGGAACCGAGTTCTAATCCAACTCCTTCATTTTATAGGTGAGGAAACTGACACCCAGAGAAGTAAAGTGAATTGCCTACAATCACAGGGGCAGCTTCTCCGCCTGCGACTGCACCTTTGCACAAAGCACATGGTATCAAAGTCCAAATGTGGGGATTCCTTTGTCACCCGTTAAGAATGTAAAATAGTAAAATAAGTGTTTATTTTGTCCCATATTTGCTTATCCTCTCACTTCCAGAAGTTCTGAAAAGTGTTATACGGAGGATTATTCTAGGGATTTTGTAAGAAACAGAGAAAGGAGCAGACATGATATTTTTCTTCAATTTTGAAAAGCTATAAGAGGGAGGAGCAAAAAATAATCTGCTAGAGAAATTTCAGGGCTGGATTTTGGTAATGAACTATCACCTACATTTGTTAATGAGTGTAACTGCTAGCAAGAGTTTGGTTTTTCCTCATATTCATATATAAAAAATATGAAGTTAGTTCTTAAATGAGAAGAGATTAAGAACTATTGTTTTATTGCATTATCTTGAAATAAACTGTATTTAAGGAAAATTATGATAAAAGCTATTTAAATTGCCTCCTTCCTCCCAGGAACTATTGCCTTTAGTTTTGACTATAAAGAAGAAATAGGAAATATTTAGGAAGATGAATATTCTACTTTTTTGAGTTTTAACTGCCACAGAAGTCAGACTAAAAAAAAACTTATTTGCCAAATTTTAAAAATTACATACAGATCTAGCTGTTATTATCTAAATAACTGAAGGGAATTAGGTCAGGAAAAAAGAAATTTAGAACTATAAATATCATCAAAACATATAAAACATGATTTAAAAGCACAAGAATTTACAGTTAGAAAATTAACAGGATTATGTTAAAAGTAAAAAACTTATAGGCACAGAAAGGAAAATGTAATAACCTGCAAAAGAATTGCTCTCAAATACAAGACATTTGCAAGCTATTAGAAATTCAGAAAACGAAATAAGAAGATCAAAGTTTAAAAACAAAAGATTCATAATAAAAGCTTCTACCTGTTAGAAATTGTTTAGGACAGGAAAATATTTCTGAAAAGCCAATTCCTCTTCAAGGAATTGAGGAGATTTCTAATTATTTTCAGGCTTCTTTTCACAGATGTTGCTATCTTATTATGAATCTGTGAAAACTAGAACCAGGGAATAAACTTCTAATTGGACACTTTAGTTAGGCAACAGGGCAGAAGTCTGAAGTCAGAGGATGTAAGGCTCCAATCTCAACTGACATTACTGCCTGTGGGGCTTGGGTAAATCACTCTCTTCTCTGGGTATCAATTTCTTCCTCTGCATAAGGAGGCAGTGGATTAAATGGCCTCCAAGGTTCTTCTCAGCTCTAAATTTATAATCATATTATCCTAAATTCAGATTTATATTGGATTTGATAGATTAGTTGGGGCAATTATCATCCATGGCAGAGTTATTCTGGGCCATGGATAGTTACTGATAGACAATTATTTAAGTTATCTATTAAGTGCCTACTGTATCTCAGACATGCTGGGGCTACCTATAATATGGAATTTGTAAACAATCCCATACCTCCTGGTACTGATATTAACTACAAGAGTACCTTGTTTTAATCAAAATCAGTGGAACTTGGTTTGTGAGGTGTAATCACTTGGGACAGCAATTGGAAGTTATTTATTGTTTATGATCTGAGAAGGAAAATTTCTGAAGCCCTTCCTTTGAGTCAGACACTGTTGAATGCTGAAGATCTAAATACAAGTTTCAGCTCTCAAGAAACGTACATTCTGCCATAGGGAAGATAACAGGTATTGGAAAGTGGTCACTAGGGAGGGGGGGATCTGAGAAGTGACATTGAAACCATACACAGATCAACTGACTGACACATGAAGCCATGTGACTTCAACATCACTGTCCCTAAATCCAGTGATGTGTCCGTGTTCACCCTTCGTTGCCCAAGAAGACCACAACGTTAGAGAAATGATGACATGACTTGCACTTGACTTTGTTTTGAGTGAGGGAGGGCTGTACAGGTCACCAGCCTCACTTCTCCTCCGGAGCCATCTGAATCCAGTGACCACATATTCATCAGGATGACTGGAGATGACCCAGAATGAGGCAGTTGGGGTTAACTGACTTGCCCAAGGTCACACAGCTAGTGAGTGTCCAGTGTCTGAGGTGAGATTTGAACTCACGTCCTCCTGACTCCTGCACTGGTGCTCTATCCACTGCACCACCTCGCTGCCTCTTCAATCCAGTGACATACACACAGTAATAAAACAAATTTATGTATGAGTGCACCAGGTAGGTATAGAATACACCCTTCCTACTCCCCAGATTACCCTCCCTGAGGACCACGCTCACCCTGACCCAGCTCTTCATCCTGAATCCTCACTGTCTTGGAACTGACGCTGTACCATCGTCTCCCTCCCAGAACCTCCGTATGAGGAGGGTGCCCAGGCCGGCTACATCTCCATGCTCTCCAGGATGTACTCCAGATATCTTTGTCCCCTTAGCCCCCCCACAGCTTTTCAGCTTCCTTTGATATGTCTTCCCCTGTTGCAATGCTGTCTCTCTGTCCTTTTCTATGCATAGCTTAGCCTAGTGTCTGCCACTAAGTGCTCAGTCAGTGACTGTTGGAGGATGACTACTCCCATATCTTGCTTTCCTGCATGAAAGCACAGAATATAAGAAAATGGAAGGGGAAAGGAAAGGAAGACTGCAATAGTTAGGGGGAGAAAAACAACTTTCCACTTGTAGTCCAACAGTACTGGAAAAACTGTATTTTACTGCAAAATTTATTTGCTAAGCCCACAACATGGAAAAGCACGCCAGAGCAAGCTCACTGCAGGGAATCTTTATAACTGCCTGGACTTATTTTATTCCAATGCCTAATTCTTGTTCTAGGGAGTTGTTTTTATGTTTCCATTCAGAAGTTGTTGAAGACCAACTCTGACGTAAAGGTTCAGCTAGATTGACTAAAACTCTTAAAATAATTCGTTCCTAGATTTGGCATCCTTCTACTTATCAATAGCAACAGAGACCTAACTTTACAGGAAAGATGCTAAGAAAATCTGCAGGGTACTTTGGATCCAACACTTTTACTGCACCAAACACTCTGAGCCTATAAGGGCAGTAAAATGTTAAATAAGACAGTTAAATTCTGCGCTGAAATCAATCTTCAATTTAAATGACCAAACATGATTTACCCACAGACCAAGATAGAAAGGTCTACAACTAACGGAAAAATGAATATGCTCTCACTTTAATAAGATGCCAATATTCTGACCAATTTTCAAAACGATGACCCTTGTGCTCTAAGGTTACAAAAAGAGGCGCCTATGGGAGGCCCTAGAGCTTGGCATTAGACGTGTGGGACAATAAAGAGAAGCCTGGATGTGGGGTTAGAGGACCTGGGTTTGAATCCTACTTCTGCCTGTTAGTGCCCTGTGAGCAAGTCACAACCTCTCTAAGGCCTGGGCTTCCTCAACTCTAAAGCAAGGTCAAATGAGATGTCCTCCAAGGTCTCTCACAGGGGACCTATCACCTTGATACTACTTCCCAGTAAAATCTTGCTACCAAATCATTAAGCATTCATTAAACACCTACTACACGCTAAGGAAGATCAAAAGGTGCCTGCTCAACTTGCTGTAATCAATTATCTGTTAAGAGTTCACCTTTACAGAACAGTCCAAAAAACCACGCTTGGCTCCTCATGGAATGTTCCAGTATTATTTTGGCTCATTAACTTTTTACCTCATTCCAGCTCATTTTAAACCACTCTTGCTGGATTTAATTTTTCCAGAATTATAAAAATGTTCTGCCTTGTCCAGCTATGCAAAAGAGCGTATCATGACATTCATTTGTGCTTGGATATTCTTTCTCCTGCCGGAGCAAGACGTACAAAAGAGCATCTTGTCCAAGTCAGGGATGCTCAACATGTGGCTGAGAACTTGTCCTTGAACTTATCCTTCTTCACTAGAAAGCTGCCTGTTCATATCCTCTGGTCACTGATCTTTGGGGGAATGGATACTGTTATTGCATATTTATATCAACTTCCTATTTACATCTTGGATATCCATACTTTAACAGAGACATGTCCTGTGAAGTTATTAACAGTTAGTCCGTCCACAAGTATTTAATAAGCGCTTACTATGCGCCAAACACTGTATCTAAGGATACAAGAAGAGGCAAAAGGCAGACCCTGCCTTCAAGAAGCTCACAATTTAAGTTAACTGCTTTTCTTCAAATTCTGGCTGCTTGTACTCAATATAAAATAATCAAAAGTATCCATTATTTTCTAGATCACCTCTACCCCGCATTCAGTTAAGAACTAACCCATTAGGACCAGCGAGTCCTAGGCACAGTGAATACAGCAGTAGGGCAAGCCTGACCTCAGATACTTACTAGCTATAGGACCCTGGGCAAGTCCCTCAGCCCCAACTGCCCCAAAAGACAAAACGTACCTTCCTCCTTTAACTCACGGTGGAAAGTGCTGTCTGCATCCAGATAAAGGACTAGAGTCTGAATGCAAACAGAAGCACACTACTTTTTCCGTTTTTGTTGTTTTTTCTTTCTCATGCCTTTTCCCTTTGGTTCCGATTCTTCTTTCCCAACATGACTAATGTGGAAACATAAGCAATATGATAGTACATGGATAGCCTAGATTAAATTACATGAAGTCTTGGGGAGAAAAAAAATTTTGGAACTCAAAATCTTATAGAAGTGAATGTTGAAAACAATCTTTGTATGTAACTGGAAAAAAACAAAATACTGTTGGGGGGAGGGAATTATCCCATTAACCACAGTTACAAAGAATAAATCCTTCCTTTCTCATCTAATAGGTTTATGATAACACCTTTCATTTTTAGGTCATATATCAATTAGGAACTTATTTATAGTACTATCATATAAGATGCCGGTCTAGAATGCAATTTCTGCCAGTGTTTTCTAGTTCTTGCTTTTCTGGTTTTTGAAGTAGATAATCTTTTCTAACAATAACTGTTGTCTCTGGGCTTAATGAACAGTTGCCACTAAGCCCCACTGGTTCTGAGTCTTGATTACCTAATCTGATCCACTGATCAAATAAGGTGGATTTCCATCATGAGAAATGGCTGAATTATGGTAGGTGAATATAATGGCACTTTTCTGTCCCATAACAAATGATAATTATAAAGTATTTAGAAAAACCTGAGAAGACTTGCATGAACTGATGCAGAAAAAAATAAGCAAAACCAGAAAATCAAATGACACAATAATAACAATAAAGATAAAGAACTTTGAAAAAATTAGAACTCTGATCAACACCATGGTCAGTCATGAATTCAAAAAGCTGATGATGAAGCGTGCCTGCTGTTTCAAACGTGGTGATGTTTTGCTTGTCTAAACACATCTGTTACGATGGAAAGCTTCTATTTGCAAAAAGGAACCATAAGTAAATGGGCAATGACAGACATACAAAAACAAAAAGAAAAGAGAACACCGATAAAATATTTTTAAATAGAAGAAAAAGACACAATGCCAATCTTGTCACTATTTTGTTAAATTTACATACGCTTTTGAAACAAACTACACATAACGAGATCATGGTTTCATAGACAATTCCATTTTTGTTCTTTTTTATATGGTGGTCATAATAAAAAAGAAAATTTAATGTGAAAAGAGGCTTTGGCTTTGGAAGAGATGTAGAACAGTAGCTTAATATAGTCAAGTAGAGGGCTGGGGTTTTGGGGGGAAGTTTTAAGCATGGGGAAGATGCACCTGACAACAGTAGTAATGGTGTCAATGGATAAGGAAGGAGAAAATGAAAATTAATTGATGTTCCTATAGTTTTTTTAATTGTGTACCATTTTTCATGACCCCATTTGAGGTTTTCTTGGTGAAGCTACTGGAGTGGTTTGGCGTTTCCTTCTCCAGCTCATTTTATAGATGAGGAAAGTGAGGCAAATAGGATTAAGTGCCTTGCCCAAGGTTACCCAGGTAATAAGTGTCTGAGGCCAGATATGAACTCGGTACAATAGTCTTCCTGACTCCAGGCCCAGCACTCTATTCACTGTGCCACCTAGCTGAAAATAAGGGAGAAGTGTAAGTTAAGGGGCAACCTCCCCACATGAGACAAAAGAAGATAAGACCAAGGGCCCCTGCAGAAGGCTGTACATGGATGAAGGACGAAGCTCAGATGGTAGCAGCAGCAATGTGGCTCAGAGCAGGATCTCGCTCCCAGCATCGAGCCCAGCCGAGAGAAGAATAACCAGAGAAGGAATTCCAGACCAAAGCAGAGCCTACACTTCAGCCACTCTGAACCAACAGGAGTAGAATCCAGCAGCAGTCTACTCTTGCTCAGACCACGGGAGACAGCAATCAGACTTTGCCCTGGATCAGCCAGCCCTCTTTGGGAGCACGAACAGCTTGCAGGTCCCAAGCAGGTCCCCTGACATCCCACCTAGGATACCTTAACACTCAATATTTACAAGAAAGCAGCAAAAGCCCAAGGAACAAACTCCCTGAAAATCTGAACGGACCAAACAAAAACCAATGACTTCAAGAACCAACAAGAAATATTAAAACAAAGTCAAAAGGCTGATAAATTACCTCATGGCAAAAACAACTGACCTAGAAAACAAGAAAAATAAAATGTAAAAAATCACTGACTGTCTGAACACCACGACCAAAGGGAAGTGCCTAGACAATCATATTTCAAGAAATTTTAACAAGAAAACTCCCCAAATCTCTTAGAACCAGGGAGCAAAGTAGGAAGAATCAACTGGTCACCTCCTGAAAGTATCCCAAGATGGAAACTTCCAGAAACAGAAAACAAAATCCAGACCTTCCAGGTCAAAGAAAACACATTGCAAGCAGTAAGAAAGAAAGTATTAAATACACATCCCTCCGTTTTTGTTTTTGTTTTCTGCAAGGATGAGAAAGTCCATGGGTATGGAAGACTGCACTGAGTGTCAGACTGTTGCAATGTATTGGCTGGTTTTGCTGATTTGTTTCCTCTCCTTTTCTTTTTAAAAATTCTTTGTTGTAAGCTCTAAGAAAAGGAAGGGTGAGGATACAGGGGAAAGCTTGGTGGTGTAAAAATAAATCAGTTAAATCTGCTCTTTAAGAAAGATAAGGAACAACTCTTCTCTGAAAGTAGAACAATGTTGAAATGATTTGGCACACACAGTTGGAGAAAAAGGAGTTCAGAACTGATAACCTCAATTATTTTTAGGCTTGAAAAAGAGAAAAGATGAAGGAAATGGGATGAAAAGTCCATCAGAAAAGTATAAAAGGATCCAGTTGAGTTCCTACAACAAATTCATAACACACCTAGTCAGTATAATTTTATAAACACACATACACATTTTACAGAACTATCTCAAATACCTGTTTTTGTTGAACTATGGATTTTTTTTTACTCAACAATGATTTAGGTTCAGGTTTGCAGAGAAGGCCATCCTGAGTTGCAGTCTGAACTCCTTTTACTTTACACAATATACTATTCCATTCCCTTTTGTGATTTCTTGTGGATCCAAAATAATCTTGTGTTGCTTGAATTGCCTCTCCTTTAAATAAAAGTATTTCTGCTAGCTTCTTAGAAAATGTTTTTCATTGATATCATTAAATTTAATCATTATGTATCTTAGAGACTGGAGTATGGATGTTTTGCTGACAGTAAAACACCGAATCTGTTGATTTTCATTTTTATTTTTATGTTTGGGACAAATTTCTCATATTATTTTCTATGTAATGACATCCATGTTTTTGAATTTGTCATGTTCTTTCAGGAGCAGCTAGGTGGCCCAGTGTGTAAAGTGCTGGGCCTGGAGACAGGAAGACCTGAGTTCAAATCCAGCCTCAGACAGTACTAGCTATATGACTGGACAAGTCACTTAACCTACTTGTTTCAGTTTCCTCACCTGCAGAATGGCAATAATAATAGCCTCTAACTTCCAGAGCTGTTAGGATCAAATGCAAATGTTGTCATTATTCTGGGAAATCTATGATCGTTACATCATCAAGACCAATCACTTTAGCTTATACGGGATCTATGGGCTCCTCTAACACTGCTGCCTTCTACTTTTCTTCTACTAGATTTTCTTCTACTTCATAATTTTTCTTTATTTTCTTTAGAAATATTCTCCATCATGGGGTCATTTGTTTTTCTCATGTAATTGAGTTTTTTAATTCTACACTAAAAGGTCTAAGTACTAATCTATAATCATTCCTAATTTCTTTTTTTATGGATTTATCTTTTGAACTTCCCTGAAATTTCTTGTTATTCTTGACTCGCTTAGGTGTCCACATTATTCTATATTTCAGACATTAGTTGACTTTTTTGTTACTGTTGTTAAGAAAGCTGCTTTTTCCTCTCAAAATCTTTGATGGTTCAGCCTCTTGCTTTATTTTGGCCACTTAGCAGAAATCCTGGCCCTGTCTCTACTGGTGCAGACCTGTGAGGTGGTTCTACAAAAGCATGAGTCAGCCACAGCATATTAGGAGACAGAAACTTCAGTGACCTGAGTAACCTTTGAGATTAGGAAAGGCTCCTTGCAGTCATCTTATCTGTAAGCCCCCGCAGTACCCTAAAATTTAGATAACCATCCCAATGATTGTCTTGGCTCTCCCCACCCCCTTTCTTTCTCATGGTGGAGCTGTATCCTTACCTGGTGAGGACGACAGGGGAGGAGGAGGGAGGGTGCTCCCAGTCTCCACAGACTTGAGAGTTCTAAGGCCCACCTTCCCACCTGACTTTGGTTGTCAGCCAGTGCTCACTGCTCCTTTTAGGAAGGCACCAGGAGAGTAATCCCAGTAAATATAAGTCATCCTTTTTATTTTTTAATGCTCAATTCCATAAGGGAAGAAACTTTTTTTAATCTCCTCTTGTACTCAGCATAGTGTAGTGAGCACAGTGGATGTTTCATGAATAAATGTGGAGAGTATTATATTATTTGTTAATCTTCTGTTATATATCCATCTCAAAGTTAAGTGACTCAGCAAGAACGTTTATCATTTCCTTAAGTATACATCACATCCAAATGGTCTCCTCATACTCTTGGTATCTAGAATTAGAATCTATCTGGTTCTTACCACACTTTGGACTCGCTCATCTGCTTACACCTGAATTTTTTTCTGTAAAGACAAAATAAAGGTATTCGAACCTGTTTTCCCTCTTGCTATCCTGTTGTGAATTTTTTAGTGTATGTTAAAATGTGCTAGGCCACCTAAAAACATCTACATAGTAAAGACCATGACAGACAACTTAAAATATTAAAAGTTAATAACAGCACGCTTTTATAAGCTGCGTGGCAAATTAGATAAAGCCTACTGGCTGTACAGTCAGAGGACCTCACTTCAAATCCTGTTCAGATGCTTATTAAATCTGTGTAACTCTGGGCAAGTCACAAGACCCCCATGGACATCAATTTCTCCACCTGTAAAATGAGAGGGGTTGGAATGGGGAGTTTGTGGAATGCCAAGTACAGTGGCTCTTCCTGACAAACTTCATTGCCTTTATCATATTTTACGTGGTAATCTAAACACATATCAAAAAGGAAACGCAGAGGCACTGGGGAGGTGTCCATGAATTGAGAAACAGCTGAATAAATCATGGTGTAGGATTACAATGGAATACTTCTGTGCTGTAAGAAATAGCAGTAATAACAACAGCCAGTATTTTATAGCAATTTAAGTTTCCAAAGTGCTTTATAAATATCATCCCATCTTATCCACACAACACCCCTGGGAGGTAGGTACTATTTGGATCCCCATTCTACAGAGGAGAAAACTGAGGCGGACAGGTTAAATGACTCACCCAGGGTCACACAGCTCAGAAGTATCAGAGGCCGTATTTGAACTTCGTGGCCCCAGATTCCATGCTCTATCCACTGCACCCCCTCGCAGCCATTATCTTGTTATATAATATGTTTTCAAAAGTGCATGTACAATTTAATAAAGAAGTGACAGAACTGGCTCTGTGTCCCTTGCTGAAGTCTTTTTCTCTATTTTAAAAAATGCTTTGTTGGTGCTCTTTTCTTTTTGTATCTCTGTCATTACCCATTAATTCAGGTCCCTTCACAAAAAGTCATCTGCCCTTGTAAACAGATGAATATAGTCAAGCGAAACACACTGGTCGTGTCTGAAAACATATGCATCATTCTGTACCTGTAGTCCACCACCACCTCATCATCAGCCTCCTAAAGTCATGACTGGTGGTGGTGTTGATTGGGGCTCTGACATTAAACATTTTGGCTAAAAATCTGACGTGTACAAACCTCTACAAATCGACAAGAATCTACACAATTAAGAGAGCAGCTCCCCAAAGATACTGGAGTAGTTTGCCATTTCCTTCTCCAGCTCATTTTACAAATGAGGAAACTGAGGCAAACAGGGTTAAGTGACTTGCCTAGGGTCACACAGCTAGTCTGAGACCAGATCTAAACTCAGGAAAATGGGTCTTCCTACCAGCACATCCAGCGCTCTATCCACTGCCCCACTAAGCAACAAGCAGTCATAACACCAACAACTATGTATTAAGTACCTATTATTGTTTAAGCCAGGCAGTGTGCTAGACCTTTGGGATTCAAACACAAAGCATGAAGTGATCCCTACTTTCAAGAAATTCCCATTCTATGGATAGAGGTAACTTGAGCATACATAAGCATGCACACACACACCGTAAACACAAAGAGAGGCTACCAACAGGAGGGGGAATGTGGAAGATGCAATGTGGGATTTAGTACAAGCGTTTTTTTTTTTTTTCTTTGTCTCTCCTCAATTTGAAGGAGAGTAGGAAAAAGGGCAACCCCCCCCCCCAAAAAAAAAATAAAGGATCACTGAAGTTTTTATTCGAAATGCACAAGCAGGACAGCTTGTGAAAGTTACAAGTTGATGACAAAACAGGAAAACAATAAATGCTGGAGAAGATGTGGGAGAGTTGGAACACTAATTCATTGCTGGTGGAGCCGTGAGCTGATCCAACAACTCTGGAGAACAAATTGGAACTATGCCCAAAGGGCTACAAAAATGTGCATACCCTTTGACAGAGCAATACAGATTCTAAGGCTGTATCCCAAAGCGATCATAAAAATGGGAAAAGGCCCAACATGTACAAAAATATTTATAGCAAGTCTTTCTGTGGTGGCCAAGAACTGGAAATTGAGGAGATGCCTATCAATTGGGGAATGGCTGAACAAGTTGTGGTATATGAATGTAATGGAATACTATTGTGCTATAAGAAATCAGAGAGGCCTGGAAAGACTTATATGAACTGATTCTGAGTGAAGTGAGTAGAACCAGGAGAACACTGTACACAGTAATAGCCACAGCGTGCAAGGCCTGACTTTGACAGACTTAGCACTTTTCAGCAATGCAAGGACCTAAAACATTTCCAAAGGACTCATCCGGAGTCTACATCCAGAAAAAGAACTATGGAGTTGGAACGCAAAATGAAGCAGATTATTTTCTCTTTTGTTATGTTTGGTTTTGTTTTTCTCGTGGTTTCTTCCACGAGTTATAATTTGTCTATGCGACATGACTAATGTGAAAATGTTTTTAACAGGAATGTATGTGTAGAGCCCATATAAGACTGCATGCCATATTGGGGAGGGAATGGGAAGGGAGAGGGAGAAAATTTAAAACTTATGGAAATGAATGTTGAAAACTGAAAACAAATACATTAAATGAATTTGGAAAGGAAAAACGAAAGTTACAAGTTGAACTTATTATATAATTTCAAAGAAAATCTATCAATATATAATATTCAGTTTCCCATACAATCTTTTTTCTGTTATGTACATGTAAATTCTCATTTTATTGGTTCAAGATCAGAATAAAAATATTCTTTTGTTTTTTAAAGTGATATATGTGTTGTGTCTTAAAGAAAGGAAGGGATTCTATGAGGTGCAAATAAGTAGGAAATACATTCCAGGGAAGGGGGAAAGCCAAAGCAAAGATAAAGTTTTAAGACCAAAAATAGAGTGCCATGTGTGAGGAACAGAGTGAAGACCAGTCAGGTAGAATTGTTGGGAGTAATGCATGAATCTGGAGGACAGTTAAGGACTCAGGTGTAAAGGGCTTTAAATGTCAAACAGAGGAATTTTTATTTCATCCTAAGGCAATAGGGGGCCACTGCAGTTTACTGAACTGGGGAGTAACATGGTCAGATCTGTACCTAAGAAAAATCTGGCATCTGTGCACAAAATGAAGCGTAGACTTAGACCTGAAAGGGGCTTCAGAGTCCAGTGAGTACAGCCCTCTCATTGAGGAACAGAGGGGCAGAGATCTGGCCAGGACCAGACTGCTAGTCTCTGAGGGAGACCATGAACCCTGACCTTCCTGACTCCAAATTCAGCGCCTTATCCACAATGGAAGAAATTTTAGGCAGGGAAAATAATTAGGAAAACTAAGTAAGGGATGTATTTTCTAGAAGACTACATTATGATAGCATAATCTATAATGGCTATATAAGTAGAAAAGATACAGCTGTGAGTGATGAAGACAGAAACAGCAAAAATCTGGCAACTGACCATATGTATGAGGGCACAGTAGAGTGAGACTGGAGAAAAATGATGAGGTTATGAACCTGGAAGACTGAAAGAATGATGGTGTCTTCAATAGAAATAGGGAAGTCTAGAAGACAGTGGGTCTACAGGAGAAAGATAATGAGTTCCATTTTGAATATACTGAATTTAAGATGTCTCTAAGACATCCAGTTGGAAATGTCCAAGACAGCTGGTTAATTGTGAATCTGAGACTCAGGAGAAAGACTAGGACTGGATATATAGGTCTGTGAGTCATCTGCAGAGAAAAAATTTAATTAAACCCAAATGATCTAAGGAGGTTACACCAAGAAAAAGGGTACAGAGAAAGAAGAGATAAGATGCCCAAGACAGAGCCTTTGGGAATACCATGAACTAGCCAACGAGAATGAGAGGTGTGTTAGACAGGAAGAGGACTAGGAGATAACAGTGTTACACAAACAGGAGAAAGCCCAATGTCAGCTGTAACAGAAAGATCAAGGAGAAGAATGAAGAAAGACCACTGGATTTGGCAATTTAGAGTGTGCTGATACCTAGGAAGGATTAGTCTTGGCTGAATAATGAGGTAAGAAGTCAAACCGCAAAAAAGACAACATTAAAAACCAGCAAAACTCAGATCAGAGAAAAGGAGCAATGCTGAGTCCATATTATTAAATTTTAACAAATCACAACCATAAAAACTGAAAGTAACCTATACTACCAGGTCCAACTGCTATAGCGGGTGATTTTACATCATTTTTCTGAAGAAGTAGTACAGAGGGAGTTGTTTACTGAGAAATCACTGATAGAGCCAAAGAAAAGTGTTATCAATTAAAAAAAAAATCTAATATTCCCCACTTCAACAAGCCTTGAAAATAACGAGGGTGGAGAAGTACATATAACACATAAGGAAATGTAGGCTGTTGTACTGTATACAATAGCTCTTCCCTCATCATGAACTATGTTTTTATTTGACTAAATCCTAACAGCTGTCACACCATTACTTCCCATCTCTTGATTTTAGTTACTTTCTCTTAGATTTAGTCATTACTTTAAGTTGTTCTTACTGCTATTAACAGTGGAAAAAAATCAATTAAGTTTTTGTATTCTGAAGCTGTCAGGCAAAACTGTAACCGTCTGGCAGCAATCAAGCAATGAGCTTGGCAAGATTCTTAGGTTTTGCTTTATACTACCCTTATTGCTGGGTTTTTCCTCCCTGGAAAAGCTACAGGATATGCTTTCACCTTCCTAACCTAGTGAAGGATGAAGTGTTCATAGGAGGCATTTGTGTGGTGATGCAGAAAGCACATAACGTCAGAGAAAATTCTGAGAGCAAGTTAACAGACTGGCAAATTGCCTTAAAATTCGGAAAGATGGAGCTTTCTTTGCAAAGAAATGTTAAATTGCTAATTCAGAACACTTACCAACCCTCCATGTTTGAGGGATTATACTACCCCAATATGTTCTTCTAGAAAATACATCCTTCACTTAGGACTCCCAAGCATCAATAATACCTGCAAACTTCTATGCCAGGCTGTGACACTTCACCATTTCAGAGGGGGCCTCCCATGCTTTATCTATACTCTTCAATCTGCCAAGTATAAACAGTTGTTATCTGGTAAAATAGTAGGTATTATTTCTGTCACTAAATAATTTAAGAGATAACAGTTGCATTGTGCTTTACAATGTCCTCTTAAAAAGTTCTTAATATAAGGTACATTCTTCCTTTTCAGGGAAAACATGTGAATGCTTTTCTTAATAAGTAAAATTTAGTTAGCGGCACCTCAGGGATCCATGATTTTGCCCGTGTAAGTACTACCACTATGCAGACCACAACGCCTTTACACTTTAGTAGGTAATTATGAGTATTTTGTGGTCAAAACATCTATCACTGTGACCATCGGGTGATAAGGCTCTCTGAACTTGGTCAAAGGCACACAGTGAGAAAACTTCACCATGTCAGGTTACTTTCTTCTCAAATCCAAGTCATCTGTGTGGTCAATTTAGCAGTACACCACAAACCAAAAAATTATCATATGAGCTGGCAATGCAATATGAAGGATTTTAAATTGGATCGATGCTACTATGATGTTCACTAACCTTACAGAAAATATGTTTGGCTTGAATGTCGAATAGTCATTGGGTTAAATGTTAGACCTGAAACAGGATGTTGCTAGCAGAGTAAGGAAAACTACACTGCCTTTCACTAATCGGCAGAGCAGGATGGAGAGAATCACTCTGATAAACTTCCAAGTGCTTTACCACAAAGGCCTTGGGTTAGAGGAAAGTAAAATTTCTTGACAATAAGTATTCTTAAAACACTGAACAGATTATAAGGAACTGTGTTTAATCTCCTGCTGCTGTCACTGATTAGCTGTGTGACTTTGAGCAAGTCACTTACCTGCCGGGTCTCACTTTCCTCATCAAATCAGGTGATCTCCAAGATTCCTTCCAAGTCAGAAATTCTAAGGCTCTGGGGATCTCTTCTGCAAGGTGGAACTCTAACCTGTCTCAGAGAATTTATAAATGGCAGGAGAGACACAACCAGGAGTCGGCAAATGTGGCCTCAAAGACATACCAGCAGTCTATAAATCAAAGGTTACAACCAAGTCTAGATGTTCCCACATCTCTACTAAATCTTATCTACAACTCCTGAATTGATCCAAATCTGTTACCAGCCAAAATCTCTCTGGCTGCCAACAGCTGGATTAGGAGAATCTATAAGCAATGTAAAATACTAAGATGTGGCTTTGTATCTCACAGGTAAATATTTCAGAGATGTTACTAAATGTTAATGGATGGGGAGATCAAAGTCACACAGAATAAGGAAGTTCATGTGGCTTTTTCCTCTTCCTAATAATATACCATTGCCAATAGGCAAGTACACACACTAGGAAGCAGGGAAAGCCTTAAGCAGGACCAGGGAAAGAACAGATGCAATGACACCAACAAAGTAAATGCCAAGAATCTGCACGTTACAACAGCTACGCTCGGCCCAAAGAAGAGTGAAGCTTCCGCTCTTCTTGCAAACAGGGGTTTTTACGGCCTATGGCAGCGCACTACAGTTTTTTAGAGCCTTCAGGACTCAGGGACAGTGAAGCTGACAACTTTGTGCAACTCTGCCTCACTGAAAAATCCAACTCACAGACAATTCGGTGACGTCCCGGGTCCTCTTGGAAAACAAAGGAAGAACAACCGTAATGGCAAAAGTGGGACTACGTAGACTGGAAAAACTGGGCTGATTTCACTGAATTGCCCACCCCCACACTTTTTTTTTTTTTAATTCTTTGCTAGAAGAGATGGTTCCAAGTGGAGAAAGGAGGAAGGCCATGTTGGGAATGAAGGCGATATAAAAACAAAGGACAGTTAACAATGCTTTATAAAGCAACGGCAGCTTTATTCTGTCCCAGCCAGAGCATCTGCAGCCAGAACTGGAGGTGCACCCAGACTGGACTCTTATTTGCTCTGTGACCCTGAAAAAGAACCTCCATTTCTCTGGGCCTATTTCCTCATCAATAATATGATTTTTAAGATCACTTCAGCAGCAGTATGATTTGTTATTTTAATATATGAGTAAATAAATCTTCCTTTTAAAAATGTAGATTTACAAGTTCACAAGTATCAAACTATTGAGAATTCGTGATGGTTTATCATCGACTGCTATGACAACAACATGACTACTACTGTAAATAGTGGGGGCTATATCAAGTATGAGCTCGGGCCCATAGGAAGAAAGGAACTTGGGAGTGAACTTGGAGAAACTTGGAGAAAGTTGTTTTTTTTCTCCAGATGTGAGAGGGCATTAATTCTCTTAAGTGTGGATATTACTGCTTTCTACAGTAACGAAAATATCTTTATCACATGGGTTGATCTTTACATAACAAACTGGAACCATCTCTTTTAGACTTATTTAGGATCAGAGCTAGAGTCAGGAAGGAACACAGAAATCTTCCAATCCAACCGTCTCATTTTACACAAGGAAAATGAGACCTGAGTGACAGGTCAAACTCTGGTCCTCTGACTCCATCCAATAATTTTCTTCACTAACAAGGCAGATGTATCATTTCAAACCTTGTACTCGAGACCTCAGGTCATACATAACAGATGGACACAAGTTTTCAAAGTTTTCAATGCTCTTATATGAGAAATCGATCTATAAGCAATTATAGGATCAACTTTTTTCAATAGTGGGTTAAAAAAAGTTGATCCTTTTAACAGATAAGATACACAACATACAGAAGCATATAAAAAGAAGCATAGTGTTTGACAAATGCAAAGACATCATTTACTGGGAGAAGGATTCATATCTGACAAAAACTGCTGGGAAAACTGGACAGCAGACTGACAGAAATTAGGTTCAGACCAACACCTTCAATCATATACCAAAGTAAGCTCCACATAAATATGTGATATTGACACTTTTAAAAATCAGAAGCAAATCAGAAGAGCAAAGAAGAAATTATTTGGCTAGGGGAAGAATTAACAACTAAATAAGTGGCAGAAAGGATTGTAAAAGACAAAATGGCCAATTCTGATTATATAAAATTAGAGTTTCTGTATATACAAATCTAACAGTAAAATTAGAGAGGAAAGAGTTAACTAGGAAAAATATTTTCAACAATTTTCTCTGAAAAAAAGTCGTTTCCAACAAATATAAGAAACTGATTTTAATATTTAGACTAAAAGCCCTTTCCCAGTAGATAAGCAGTAAAAGGATAAGAAGTAGTTTTCAAAGTTATCAACAACCGGATAAATAACTCTAAATCATTAATTATCTGAGAAATGAGCATCACAGAAAATTGGAGATTCTACCTCATATCCAGCAAAATGACTAAAGAGGAAAATAACAAGTGTTGGAGGAGCTACGGGAAAACAGGTACAATGAATGGCGTGCTGCTGGGAGAGCTAGTCTCAAAAACAATGTGGAAGAGTGTTCAGAGAGTTCCCTAAGTACTCCTACCCCCTGACCCACTTCTTCTCCTTACTCTTCCATTACTACTACCACTACTACTACTAGAAGGTTTACACCCCAAAGAAATCAAAGGAAAAATAATAAATTCTTCTATTGGATAATGACTAAACAAATTGTGGCACATGAATATAATGGAATATTATTGTGCCAAAAGAAATAGTTTTAAACAGGCATTTTCAGAGGAAGCTGGAAAGACCTTGACAAAGTGGTGCAGAGCAGGGTAAGCAGAAGTAGAGGACCGGTATCACAGCAAAACACAACTCTGAAAAACCTTGAGTCCCAAAAAATGAAGAGGAAACATGACACTCACCTCCTGACAGGGATGATAAGTTTAATGCAAAAAGAGACATTTTCAGACATAGCTAATCAGGAGTTTGTTTTGCTGGACCAAGTAAATACAAACTGAGGGTAGCACAGGGAACAGAGAAGTGGACTGCAGTCAGGAAGACCTGAAGTGAAATCCAGTCTGAGTCACTTAGAGTTGTGTGATCTTATGCAAGTGACTTAACCTCTGGTTTGACTCAGTTTCCTCAATTATAAAATAGGGATAATAATAGCTCCCAAGACTGTTGTGAGGATGAATCAAGATTATATTTGCAAAGTGCTTAGGACAATGACTTTTTATGTAGTAAGCACTATATAAATACTGGTTATTTTTATTTATTTATTTATTTATTTATTTATTTTTTATTTTCACATTGGTCATGTTGTAACAATAACAACCAATGGGAGGAAACCATGAGAAAGAAGAAAAAAAAGAGAGAGAGCACAAATAGTCTGCTTTACTCTGCATTCTGACTCCACAGCATTTTCCATCGTCAGTCTTCGGGAGTTGTCTTAGATCTTTGCATCGCTGAGAAGAGCTAAGTAACTGTCCAAGTTAGCCATGCACAATGTTGCTGTCCTGTGTACAATGCTCTCCTGGTTCTGCTCCCCTCACTCTGCATCAGTTCATCTAAGTCTTGCCAGGTTCTTCTGAAGTCCACCTGCTCATCATTTCTTATGGAACAATAGTATTCCATTACATTCATATACCATAATTTGTTCAGCCACTCCCCAATGGATGGACATCCCTGTTACTAATTTAATGGGAGAGGTTACTGGGAGGGGCAGATTAATTTTAAAAACCTTGTCTGAAAAATAAAATAGCAAATTAAAAAATAAAATGAAGGAATTTGGACTTTTTTTTTATACCGTCCACAATGGGTTTGTATGTCATTTCAAAATTCTTTAACTCTTTTCCAGATTTACCTTCTAATTATGCTTTGCTTAAATTCTTACTAAAATGAGTTTGTATTCCCCCTTAATACACTAACCTATGGAAAGCAGAAAAAGGGCAAGCCAGCAATATGCTAAAGACAAACAAGCCAACCTTCACTTCAGTAAACATGGATTAAGCACCTAGTGCATGCAATGTACCATGCTAGGTAGGCACTGAAGATTTAAAAGTGAAAATATAATACATTTCCTACCCCTCTCAAGAAAGTTACACTCCAGTCGGGGAGTGGGAAAGAGAGGGGAAAACTACACAGAAATAAAAATACAAGTTACAGTGAGATGAAGGAAAGGATCACAAGACCTACAGCTGGGAGTGCAGAGACCATTCAGTCTAAACTTTCAGTTGACAGATGAGAAAACTGAGGCTCAAAGAGGTCGAGTGATTTGGTCAAGCTCACCAAGATGGGATCTGACTGGTTCTTCTGATTCCAGAGAAAGTATTAAGGAGAGGGGAAATCAAGAGCAGGAAGCAAGAGAGGAGACTGAGCAATCACTGAGCACAGGGGGCTTAATGGAGAAAGTAACACCTGAGCTGGGCCTTTCAGGAAAGAAAGGATTTCAACAAACGGAGAAGTGAAAGAATCCCTTCCAGCCATGGGGAGTGGCATGCACAAATATACAGAGGGCAAGATGAGATCAGGAAACAGCTGGACTTCTGGTTTAGAGGAATATAAAATATGTGAAGGAGGCTATTACAGAATAAGGCTATAAAGGGGGGATGGCATCAGATCACCAAGGACTTTGAATGCCAAAGAAAGCAGCTTCTACTTAAACAAAAGACAACGTGATAGGACTAAAGCTTTCTGAGCAAAGGAGTAACTGACAAGACTTGTCAGGAAGACCGATCTGGATTAAATTTAGGTTGTTTCTAATTATCAAAACTTTATTATATAAGAAAATTCCATTTTTGCAAAACAGGTCAGGGTAACGAGGGCATTCTGGAAAACAAAAGTTGACAATTTATGATAACATGGGGAAAAGACAGTAAGAAGCCTGCAGACTCTTAAATTTCTCTGAAAGAAATCTGATCACTTTGGAAGGGGGAAAACACCTGTCATACCAGGAGAGGAAAGGAAAGCAAGCAGAGCCACACCCAAGAAAAAACTAGTAGGCAAACAGAATGGAATCTTTGAAGAAGGATCCGACAATTTGATGTGTTTCCAACTTTTAGGGCTTGACCATTCATTCTCAGTCTCTCTACGTGAATATATCATTACCCTTCCTACTTTTTTTTAAAGTAAACCTGTCTTCCTCAATGTGGTAAGTTCCTCATGAGGAATTTCCTCATCACTGTACCTCTGCACTGATGATAATCCCAATAACTAAAAATCTCACTTCAGCAGTTCCTTTACTTACTTCTCTGACATTGTGCTGGATCCTCTCATTTCAACATCTCCTGGTAGCAATGAAGCTTTGGCAATGTGAGTATCTCTCTCACTATCTTTTGTGCTGAGATCATGAGCTTTGCCTTGCACACTTTGCTTAATTCTTCCCTTCAATATACACAAACCAGAAACTAATTTCGGAGAGTCTTTTAATAGGTATTAGAGAAAAAATTTCAATCTATTTCCCCCCCGTTGAAGATTTGTAGTAGTGTAAAGATGACCAAAATTAGAGCAAAAGGACCCTGCCTCTCATGTAGACATACATGTCCAGTTCACAAAGTTAAAAATCTCCCCACCCCGTGGTGTTGGCTCTTTGTTCAAAAGTGATTTGACATGACTCTTTTACTGATCTAGCCTAGTGTGCTTTCTCCTCAGGACTCCACGGTTTCGAAGGAAAAGCCACCAAAACCAATGCGTGAACAAGTTCACCAAAGAATCATCCAGGATGTTCACACATTATATTAAGCCTACATGCACATGATTTTCTCTGATGTGCACAAAAAGGATCATTGTTTTACATCTGTCCACTATTCTATACAATCATGTATTCCCCTTGCGTGGCACACTGGTTTTGAGTGGACTCGGATCTTCCTAAGAACACCCACACTTTGCAGATGTTCATGCTTCAGAATCTGCATGCTCATGCCCTACAACTTCTGACTGTATCTGTATGCAGTTCTCTAATGGTTGACCTAGCTACTCAAATTCTACTACTCCCAACCATTTACAAAGAACCTCAGGACAGCAAGGAGAAAACTTCCAGACACCAACTCTAGACAGACAGTCTGACTTCCAAGAAGCTCCAAGTCTCCCAGCATGTGGGGAGCAATTGATTCACTGCTGCCAACAAATGAATAGGAAAGCAGTGCCACCTCCCCAGACGGACTGAGGAACTGGCTTACATCTAGCTCAGATGTCCTCTAGCAGCTTGCCTGCTTTCTGTGTCAGTCACTACGATTTTAGCTTTATCTACAGGTATCACTCAAACTCTTTGCTCTCCCTATACATGCCCCCAATTCCTCTCACTGCTACCACGATTTTTGTTCCTAGGCTTACTATTGTCCTCTGACCATAAAAAATGTCAACATCTTGACAGGTCAAGCACCTTCTCTTTCTCCTCCTCCTTTCTTTGGCTACCTTCATCATGGCCTGCCCAGCATAAACCCATCACCAGAAAACTTCACCCTAAAGCTTGCTTCAGGCTCACTAGTCACACCTCATCAATACCTTCAGTTGCCTCTTCCTCTAATTGCAGGGCAGAAAGCTTCCATTTACAGAAGGCTCAAAATCCCAGCCATTTTTCTTCTTTTGCCACCAGCTGCTTGGTTTGCTTTCGATACTATCATCATCATCTTTATCATGCCCCTGTGTCAGGTGCCCTTAGGTACTCCTACCTCCCTTTCCAGCCTCCTTTTATGTATTGTCTTCCCCTATTAGATTACTGTTATGCTCCTTGAGGACAGGAACTGTCTTTTCTTATTTGTATCCCCAGCACTTTGTAGAGTACCTTGCACCTACCAGATGCTTCATTAATGTTTATCTCTCTCCTCATCCTCTCTTCCTTCGGTTTCTGTAACAGCTCTGTCCGGTTTTCCCTGGTGTCTGGGCACTGCCACCCATTAAATGTAGGTAATTCTCAAAGTTCTACTGTAGCTTTATTATGTCTATGTGGACAACTCCCAAACTATACAGTCAGTGCTCATCTGTCTCTGAACTTAACATTCATTGTCAACTCTACCTCACTTCCTTGTCAAGCCTTGTCTAGCCAACCACTCTAGCTTTCCATGCATGCAGCCACCACTCTGATCAGAAATTCATCACCTCTTGCCCAGTACCATAATGGCCTCCTAACTGGTCTCCCTGTATCCACGCCTCTCAAGTCCATCCTTCACACAGCTGCCAAATCAGTATTTCTAGGACATAGGAAGGACCATGTCAATGTCCCTGCTCAGAAAACCTGAGTGGTTCCTCAGACATAGTACAAATTCCTCACACTAGTATCTAAAGCCTTCTGCAATCTGGCTTCCAACTATCAATCCAGAGTTATTTTGTATTACTCTCTTTCACACATTCTCAGTGTTTCTAGTCACTGGGACAAGGCGGGAGGGGGGGTTTGGGGGGGAAAGGAATGAAAAAAGAGGGAGAGATATGTGAGAATTTCCAGCATTATTGACAAACTGCTCTATGCCTTTCGAAACTTTTCCCTAACTTTTCTGAGTTTTGTCTATTACTTCTATCCTTAATAGCCTAAATAAAATCATCATCAAACCATGTCTTGGTTAAGCAGAAAAAGCAGCTTTATTACTTGCCAGACCATGACAGTAAGACTCAAAGTACTTAGAGGAAGTGATCCCATAATGGCTCTCCACAAAAGTACCATGATCATGCTCTCCAAAAACCATGACCCCAAGATGGCTCTCCACATAAATACTATGAGAGTGACCCCATGATGGCTCCCCGTGATATAACATAATCGTGACCCCATGATGGCCCTCCAAATAGCATGACTGTGACTCCAAGATGGCTCTCCAAATAACATAATGGTTATCCCATGAATGCTCTCCAAATAGGAGGGTTCTTAGTAGGGTTTTTAGAAACTACAGGAAGTACTCTAGAGCTCAGGTCTAGTATTCAACAAATTGTGCTAACTCCTTGCAGTATTTCTCTACTGTATGCTCCTTTTTTCTGTTGGTTTTTTTTCAATTCATGGGAAGAGAATCAAGTTTGCAAAATTATTAAATGGAAAACTAGAATAACATAAAATGTAAGTTTAGAACTTCAAAGGTCAAAATGTAATTGTCAAAAGTTTTGAGGTACTAGAAAATGTTGGGCTTCAATCAAACTGAAAGCTGTAAGAAACCAGAGTCTCAGAATCAGTGTTGGAAGAGAAGTCAGCAGCCATTCAGTCTAACCCATACCTCTACAGGAAGTTTCTCTACCACCTCCTTCCTACAAGGGATCATGTAACCTTCGCTTTAAAGTCTATGGTGAGAGGGAACCTACTACCTACAGACAAGAGCAGCCCAATCTACTTTCAGACAACTATAATAAAAGGAAGTCTTTTCTTATATCAAGCCTCAATCTGTCTCACTACAACTTCCATGCTGGTTACGGGCAAGCAGGACAAGTCTACCACCTCTTCAAATGCCTGCAGGTAGTTATTGTGTCCAAGGCTTTTCTTCTCCAGTCTCTCCATTCCTCACCATCTTGGCTACTGTCCAGAGTTTCAACATTCTTCCAAAAAAAAAAAAATGCCCTAAACACTAAACCTATTATTCCAAGGGTGACCTGACCAGAAGATTTCCAGAATATAAACTATTTTCAGTTAAGAAATCAAAAGCATAGTGACAGATAATTAAACAGTTTTTCAAAATAAAATCAAAAATTTTATTTAAATGATCAGCAAAAATATAATTTTGAAGCCCTAAAAACTAAAACTATTACAAATCTAAAAACTCTATCCATACTCTATATAACTATGATGGTAATGAGAAGATACAACCCTTTAAAAAAAAGTATCAAAATTATCTTCACACTTAATTGATGATTTTATAAAAGCTGTATTTCACATTAGCAGCATCTCACATTTGAAAGTCCCAATTTTTTAAAATGTATATATATACAAATTTCCCCAAGCACATTTGGGATCACAGGGGAATTTCAAGAATCAGTAACCTTTTAAAGCTATTACCAAAATTAGAACTCTATGAGTTTGAAGAGACCTACAGGTCATTTAGTACAACCTCCCAACCAATGATAGAATGTCTTCTATGATATTCCTAAGAAATAAGCATACAGCCTCTGTGTGGCCACTTTCAGTAATAGGAAACTCACTACTTCTTTGTAAGGAAATCCATTTTGTTTGAGCAGCTCTAATATTTAGAAAATTCTTCCTCATACTGAATCAAAATCAGCTTCCCAGTTCTGCCCTTTGAAGAAAAAACAATTCTTCTTCATTATTTTCATTCAGTCATGAATTGCTTCATAAGCAGTAAAAAATGTAATTTCAAACAAGTTTTAAAATATCAAATGACAACAAAATATAAATGAAAATAAATACCCAAAGTGAACAGTTGAGGCAAAGTGGTACTGTAAACACATACCTCACCTTTTCAGTAATCTCTAATTCTCAGCTATTTAATGTTTTGGGAAACCTTCAGGTTTCAAATTTCATTGGTGGCTTCAAAGATATTCAAAGCTAATTCAGAATCAGTCCATGACAAAATCAAATAACACATGTAAAGTGCTTTGTAAAAGTGCTGTATAAATGCTAGTTATTATTATTACCAAAACAAATACACTTTATGAATCAATAAAGTTACTGAGCGGAAAGATTTCATCAATATCTAAATCTGAAAGGACTAGAGTTACTATACTCTTAATTGTATGCTTAAAGGCACTTAATGAGAAAAATACTGGTAAAAGAATTGCTGTACTAGCATTTATTCATAAATTCATTTCAGGAAAAGACTGAAAGGGGACACCAAAGTCACTGGTTCTTTTTCAGCAACAAATCTTATTATCTAGGTGTCTGCAATCAGGAAGACTCCTCTTCCTTAATTCAAATATGGCCTCAGACACTTCTTACCTATGTGACCCCTAGGCAAGTCACCTAACCTTGTTTGCCTCAGTTTCCTCACTTATAAAATGAGCTGGAGAAGGAAATGGCAAACCATTCCAATATCTTTGCTGAGAAAATCCCAAATGAGGTCACAAAGAGTGGAACATGACTGCAATCACTGAACAACAATACGTATATACACACATACGCGTTTTTAAAAATATATTCATTAGTCTTCTATTTGTATATACTTGGTCTCATCATATTAAAATCCAAAAATTTCAGGTTGATGCTATATTTACTGTGCCGCCATCCAACTCTCAAATAATATCATAAATGCCACTTGGGGATTTTCTTAGTCACACAGGATACAAAACTGTCCTCACAGGAACAGCTTTCACAACTTGGGGCAGTAACACAGAACACAGAACAGCACCTTAGACAGGCTATCATCACCACTGCCTAACTTCCTTACCTCCTAGACAGAAACATCACAAAGCATCAGGAGGTGGCTGAGGAGGAAAAAGAGCTACTGCCTTCATTTCAAATCACTACCTTCTCACTGTTTCTTGGCAAAAACACGAATGCTATAAAGCACCGAGGGAACGCTTACTTCCCCTTTCATTTAAGATCCTTTGCATTCACCATTTCAAACTCAATTTTCCTGACACTTTGGAATCCATCATTAAAGGTGAAGAAATAGATGCCTTCATGATAAAAACCATTAGACTCTAATCAGTTTCCAGTGGTAGCTACAATAGCATTTCTCCATCTGCTGCAGGCAGGACAGGGCTTTTATTTTTGAAATCTCATAGCTGCCACAGACATCTTTCTTCACAGCAAGTTACTATAGGAACCTTTGAACACATTAAATGTTTAACTCTAGCCATGGTAGGTTCTTGGTATCTAAAATAATTCCAGTCCATGGAGTAGTCAACTACCTCTGACACACAGGGAACAGCATATATAAATGGAATTAAGACATGTGTATCATTTAGGTGGATAGTTTACATACAGATGTATAATTTAACAAATGTATAAGATGACTGTGAGCAAAGACCAAGTCTTCTACTCTGAATTACAGTATGGAGCACTGCTCCTGGGCACAGCGTAGGCACTAAAACTGCTGATCAGTAAACTCAAAACCTTCACCTCACCAAAGAGCACAACACATAAACAGAATGGTCTGAGCTTGGAGTCAGTCAGAGACCTGAGATTACACACTGCCTCTGACTCTTACTGGCCCCGTGACCCTGGGCAAGCCATTTAACCAGCGCCTGTAAAGTATGGGGTTTGAAGACTAGAGGAGTTCCTTTGAGTTCTAAATCTATGATCAATGCTCCTGACCTCTAACTGCTGCTCAAGGTTCAGTCCTTGGTCCCCTTCTCTTATTTTCTCTAGAAGACCTCATGCCATCTCAGGTAACTTCAGTTACTGCTTCTAACATATGACACCCAAATACCCCTTTAACACTATCTCCAATTATCCAGAGCTCTAGCCCTGTCCATTTCCAGTAGCCTGCTGGACATCTCTACTCGGACATCCTCACTTTGGAAAATGAACTTGTCATCTTCCTCTCAAATCCAGCTCTTGTCTCTTTTCCCATTTCTATTAATGGCTGAATCATGTACCCATTTACCCAGAACTCTCTTTTACTTCTTCCTGGAACTGGAAGACTGCATCTAATCAGTACACAAATCCTATCAAATCCACACGACGCCCTGCATCATTCCCTTCTTTTGAATTCACACCAGCACTGCCTTTAGACTGTTCTAATAGCCTCTTACTTGGTCCTCCTCCAGTCTGTCCCCTACACTAATCCATCCTACCCACAGAGCCAGATTAATCTTTCCAAAGCACTGCTCTGATGTCACTCCCTGATGCCTACTGAAAAACTAACCTCCTTAGGTTAGCATTCAAGTCACCTGATGTTCTGGCCTCAGAGCTCATGCTTTCCAACCTTCTATCACTCTACTCTGTTATCCTCCAGGCAACTGGACCATTAGCTGTTCCACAAGCATATCTCATGCTTCTACAGTCTTCCATGCTTTTGTCTGCATTATGCCCTACACCAGGAATGTCCTTCCCCACCCACATCTGCCTACTGAAAGTCTGCCTATCTCAAGGCCCAGCTCAAATGTCACCCATTAACTCTTCTCTAAATCCCACAAACTGGGTATTATCTCTCCCTCACTTTAAGCCTTTTTTAAAAGCAATTATTGGATATTTTTGTTCTCAAGTCACCTAAGTTTCCCCCGTAAACACTTTTCCTCCCTACCCCCCAACTCCCTTCCAAAACCATCCCTTATAACAAAGAAATTCCCCTTACATCTTATGGTACTTAGTACTTCTTTACAAAGATTATAACTGTGTAAGGTAAAATGTATTAAGTGCATATATAACAGTGCCTCAACCCACATTATTGTACAATAATATCACAAATATGCTTAGACCAATTTCATTGTAATCTCACAAAATATCTCTATAATGTCATTTAACCAAAAGCTAAAAACTCACATCAAACGGTCAGCAACTATCCAAAATTATGTTTAAGTCTCAGCAGGGTTTTATCCTCTAGGTCCACTGTAATATTATTTGGCTTCCTGTGTTTTTACAGTGCTAATGACACAGGGAAATAGCAATTTGTATACATTATCTTCCTGACTAGAATGTGAACTCCTTGAGAAAGGGACTTTATCAAATTCATCTTTGTATATCCCTTGAAGTGCCTCATGGCTAGTACCTGACCACAGCAGGTGTGCAGTAAGGGTTTCTGAAAATCAACCCACCAGTAAAAACTTGGACTTCAAACTTCCTCTAGCACAATTTTTTTTTTTATTTTAAGCATTTGATGATGGTGAAATGGATCTAAACAAGAAGATGGAGAGGAAAATGGCAATTCTAAAATACGGTCCTAAATAAAAAAGCTACTACTTAATATTCTGCTGCTGTACTAAATAAACTGAATTACACCACATCGACAGTCTGAAAAAAGATGGGGTTTGTGTGATATGTCTCTGAAGATAGTTCTTTATACATATCTAGAAAACATGCACTGTACAAAAAAAACAAAAAAACTATGTTCCCTCTATGGAGGCAGCTTCAAAAATGCAGAGATGGGTGAAGATGTCTTAAACTAGAGTTTAAACTAGGATATTCACATTCACAACTGAATTACATACTTTAGGATTCCTTGATGGGAATTTTTATTTTGTTCATAGGGATCACAGGACTTAGAGCTGAGACCTAAAATATCAGTCTGACAAACTCATTTTCTAAATGAGGGAAACTGAGACCCAGAAACAAAAATAAGGTCACATAGATACATGGTGGATGCAGCCATATCCCTTACTCTCGGTACGTCACAGTACCTCAGACTTATGTGCCTCACCTGTACCTGAGACAGGAACTAGATAAAGAGGAGCTTTAGAGGAGACGAAGAATTACAGAAAATGGGAGTCTTTTTTTTAAAAAAAAAAAAAATAAGGAGGCTTTTTTTCTTTAAACAAAGAGGCAAGGAGCTTTTACACGAAGATTGCTTTGACCAAGAGCCTTCTGCCTCCCAAAATTCCAAATGATTTACAACATGAATTTGTCAGTTTAATCAAGTTTACAACTGGCATGCTTGAAAAACTATACCAAGGCTAAGAAAAGGAATAAATCTGATAATACATATCTAGATCACATGGGATCCTTCTTTGGTATCCTGCACATTTCTTATCCCAACTAGTGCGTAAGTTTCTCAGGGTCAGGGAAATGTATGTCTTTCAATATCCCACAATGTTCAAATATGGCTCTGTGCACACTGTAGGTAATTAAGTATTTCTAATAAATCAAAATGCTGGGGATAATGAAAAACTCTGCAACAAAGTATAACTATTTTGAATATTTTTCATTTAAGTTGAGAGGAAGAAAACTTATCTGATGATACTTCTAAAAAGGCAGGGTCACATAAACTATACTATAACCAGCTTCTGATTGGGTTCTAACTGTATAAAGTCTCTGCCCAAATACAAAGCATAATACCATGGACCATATCATTTTTTGGTAAAAGTATTTATGATGATGACCTCAGAAGTAAGGTGATTAATGAAATAGCCATTTTTAGGACTGAAAATATGCCTTCATGTGCCTAGTACAGGGCAAAGTCCCCACCATGGAGTCAGAGGGCATTAGTGATGTGTGCTACCTGTGTGACCCTGGACAAATCACTTTACTACCTCAGTTTCTTCATTTATAAAATGAGAACTGAACTTTTTGGTCCCTTTTTTACCTCCACATCTATGATCCAATGATTTAGGATACCAAGTAGTAGTAGGATAGAAAAACCATGTACAAATATGATTCATGATAAACATGGAATCTATATAAACATCTAGCAACCATCCTTCCTTGAATATAAGATTCAGTCAACACAATGCCCTTCTCTTGGAGAGGCAGATTAGGTGCAAAATGCCCTTCTCTTGGAGAGGCAGATTAGGTGCAAAGAATAGAATAGCAATAGAGCCCAGCTCATTAATGAAGGGAACTCCTGAACAAGGAAACTCCCTTTACCAGAGCAGGTAGACAGGCATCTTCTTGGAAACCGACAGTCATAAAAAGATCTGAAACCCTGAGAGATCGTATGACTTATCCAGGACCACCCAGACTTTCCATGTCAGTGTCAAGACTTGAATCCAGGTCTTCCTGGCTCAAAGGCCAGCTCTCTATCCAAATTCACCCCTCAGGAGGAGAAAATAAGATAACAAAGACAAGAATATAACACTTTATACTTTATAAAAGAGAGGCATTTTGGTTATAGGATGGTGATGAGGTTGGGAGGCAGTAAGATTTGGCTTCCAATCCCAAGTTCAATTCTCACTACCTATGTGACCATGTTAAACCTCTCTTTGAGCCTATATACATATCTATAAATTGGAGATAATATCAGTAGTACCTCAGGATTGCAGTGAGGATCAAACCTTAAAAATGCTATCTTACTAGCATAACTTCTATAAATTAAAAAGTTTAATTTACTCAATTTTGCACCAAACTAATTAATCAGTCATTCCGAAAATTGTTAATGATTTTGACATGACATAAATCCCTCAAATTGTCAGTCATTAAAGCTACCTGTCTCTTGCTACAGGGAAAGAATTCCAATTAAAAGATTTAACAGGACCCAAAAATATTAAGTCATGAACTTATACATGTATGTATGTATGGAGTTGTCAAGATCCCTAAGATCATTTTTGATCTAATCATGTTTTCCTCATATTTTGAAAGTCTTAAAAACAAGCTGATATAACTTACCTATTGTCAACCTAAAATAAGTTAACAAGACCATATACAATTTACCATTTTTTCTATTTAAGACTAAAAAGCTAAGCATTAACATTACACTTATATTTAACATTCAGCAAATATACTTACATCTTTTGCCATGTTACCAGATCCTTGAAATCAGTTCTTTAGATGTTCACTCTCCAGAAAAGAAACAATAATCTTCTAGGGAATAAAAAGGCAAAAGAAGACATAAATTCAGTGTAAGATAATGCTTGGCAAAATATTGTATCTTAAGTCTAAACTGATACATTTCTCCCTCCAAAGCAAAGCAAAATGCATTCTGGGATATCAGGAACCTCCTCCCCCTTCCTATGCATACATGTATTCAATCCTGAAAGGAATCTACAAAAGTAACTTGGCTACCTCTTTTAAAAATAATTTATGGGACTAATGACATGTAATAGACAAATGTTAGTGTCTTACACAAAGGAAATATACAAACTCTTACCTCCCAGACGTACTAAGGATACCTCTAGCTTACCCCACTACAAACTAATGTCACAGGGTAATAAATAGAACCATCTATAGTGATATGCAGAACAAGACTAAGACGAACCTAAGACCCTCACGTCACCATGATTAGATATGGATACAAGCAAACCCTCCAACCCTCACCCATTCACCCGCATGCCAACCTATGCCCATGCCTATATATCCAGACTCAATCCATCCTTACACTGCCAGCACAAAAATGCACGATACATGTGATTCTCGCTAGCCCCCTTCCCCCAAAATACACTGAAAGGTGGAAGGGGAGCGGGGGAGGGGGGGGGGCCTTGCCCCACTCCAGTCAGCTGCCAGCTCCACTGGCCCAGCCCTGAGCACGCTGAGAACTCTGACAGGTGTGCTTCCAGGGGAGCTCCAGGGTTAAAGTAACTGCTAGCAGGCCACAAGGCGAGCCCCAGTCCCGGATCCACCCCACAAGCCCCAGGTCCATCTGGGATCTAGATCTTCCTGACCTGTCACTAGGCCTCGGAACCGCAACCCGAGGAGGGAGAGCTCCCCCCACTCCACCCCCAGCACCGGAACTGGCAGCGAGCTCTCCGCCCTGCCGTGCCATTTCAGCACCCAGGCTGGTGAAGGGTGCCCCCAGCCCCCTCCCCTCCCCGGGTGTCCCGCAGGGAGCTGGCCGGAGCAGGCCCCACGGACAGACACAAGCAGCAGCTGCAGCCGCGGCTCAGCCGCCCGCCCGCCAGCCCGCCCGGCCTCACCGGCCTGTGCCTCCCCTCTCCGCCCTCCCCTCCAGACCCGGGCACCACCCTGGCAACAGGCGCCATCCTGACCCTCCGCCGTCGGACCCCGCTCCCCAAAGGAGGCGCGGCGATGCTGATGGGGCGATGGGGGGCTTGAGAGAGGCCTACCACCCCTCCACCAGCTGGGCATTCCCCCCACCTTTCTCCGTCCCATCCCACGGACCCTTCCCCATCTGCAAAGGCAGAAAGGGGGTGAGCACCCCGCAGCCTCCGTCCACGCCGGCCCCCTCTCGTCTTCCCCTCCTCCCTGGAACCCCGCATCTCAAGCCGGGGGTCAATTCACCTGAAGGCTTCCTCCTCCCCTCCGTGCCCGCCCCCCCAAGCCAGGCCGGGAGCGCGGCGGAGCCCCGGAGCCCACCGCCAACTGCAGCCGCTACAATGAGCAGGAGCAGGAGCAGCAGCGTGGGGTGGGGGGGGGGTGGGGGGCAGAAGGATGGGAAAGAGGGGGGAAGGCAAGGTTTACCCACTGCACATGTGCAACGCACAGCACCAGGAAAAGAGACCCGAGGAGACATCAAGCCGTGTGCACGGCGCCCACACACAGGCGAGGCGAGGCGGGGGGCAGGGCAGAGGGGGGCCCGCCCAGGGGACCAGACCGGCCGCACGGGTTCCCCATCCCCCGCGGCTGGCCCTGCCGGCCAGCCTGCGCTCCGACCGCCCCCCCCCCCAGGCCCGCACTAACTCTGCAACTAGCAGACCCCCACACACACTCAAGCACCCAGCGGACCTCCGCCATCCCCAGCTCCATCCTTCCCGGGCTCCAGAAGGACCCCCCATCCTCCCGCATGTGGCTCCCAACCCGGAGGCATCCTTCACCCCAACCCCCACCCCGGCTGCAAGGCCGCCCCCGCGGGCCCCGCGTGGACGTGCACACGCGCCCCCGGCCCGCCAGGCCGGCTCGTGTCCCACACCTGGCTCGCCCGGTCCCGGCGCCCGCACCGCGGGGGGTGGGGGGCGGAGATGGGGAGCGGGGCAGCTCGCGGCCCCGCCGCTGCAGCCCCCGCGCACCCAGGGAGGGCAGCGATCACGGGGGAGGGGAGTAGATCCCGGCAGTTCGCAGGCCGGACTCGCTTCCCCCGGCCCCCCTCCCCCCCGACTTCGCTCCCACTCCTCCCCACAATATCGGGAGAGTCGGCCGAGGGGGGGGATCAAAAAAATTGAAACTTACACTTTGTACTGGGAGCGTCAAGCCGGCGTGACGTGCCGGCAACGCGGTGACGTGCGGCCACGAGCGGCCCCATAGAGACTGGCCCAAAGTGTCAGTTTCACCCCCGCGCGCTCCGCCTCGGGGAGCCGGGCGCGCCTGCGCGGCGTTTTCGCGCCTTTGGCTCGCTCCCTCCCTCGCTCCCGCCACTTCTGCTCCGCCCCCGCGCTGGGCTCCCGCGGAGGGCTCGGTGTGCGTGCTCGCATGTGTTGGTGTGCCTGGCTCTGCCTGGGAGAGCGCGGGAAGCGCGCGGCGCCAAAACGTCCAAGGGGGAGCCTTGTACCGGGCGCCGCGCCGGAGAAGAAAGGGGAAAGAAGCCGGCGTGGGCTCCGGCTCGGCGGGGCGCCCCGACCGACGGCCCCGCCGCCCGCGTGCCCCGCGGCCCGCTCCCACGCCCGCGGCCCGCGCGCCGCCTCCGTGCCCAACCATTCCGCGCATCCCCCGGGGCCGCCGCAATGAGGTCATCCGAAAGGAGGCGCGAGGAGACGGCGCGCGGGCCTCGGCCCGGTGGAGCCGCGGCCACGTGCTCACCTCCGCGGGGGTCTGGGGGCGGGGGGGAGGGGCGCCCGGACCCGGCTCCTGACGGCGAGGTCTAGCCTCCCTCCATAAAACCGGGATAAAAAGCCACCCGGCCCTGGCAGGTGCGGTGACACGTGGTGAATGTTTGCAGAGCACTTGGAGGTTCTAGACCCGAGGCGCCGGCCCGGGCCACGTGTCGTGGCTGCACCGCACCCCCCCCCTTACCCGCGGGCTTTCACCATTGGCCCGTTGGGGGCAGGCCACGCCCACCCCGGCTTCCGACCCCGCCCTCGGGCCCCCGAACCCCTCCGCCGAGGACGGGCGTGGCCCACGTGCGGTGTGGTCGCGCCCCACCCTCCCCCTCCCGGACCCGGCCCATCCCCCTGTCATTCAGCTTTTGTGTCCTCTCCTTACCGACCCACCATGTTCAGGCCTTTCCTCTATTGGAAAGAGTAGGGTTGGCTTCCTTCTCCCCAAGGTCCTCCCGAGGTCACTCACGGCTGCCAAACCCGGTGACTTTCTGGTTCCCCATCTTCCTCCACCCCCTTCGGCGGGTGACACCGTGCACTCCTTGGCACTCTCCCTTCTCTGCATTCACAGGGCTCTCCCCTGGTGTGTGTTACCTTTCTGATGTAATCACTCACGTTTACCGTACCTGGATGGATAAGTGCCTTCTCACAACGCCGTGGGACCTTACATCAAGGATAACGCAGGGATTCTGCTGCGAGGCATAAACCCCAGGGAGGTCACCGACAAAAGAAAGCTACACACACCCCAGAATATTTACAGCAGCGTTTTTCGTGGCGATAAAAAATTGGAAACAAAGTAGACGCCCTTCAGGTGCGGAATAACTAGTAAATTGTGGTACAGCAATGAAATGGAACACTACTCTGCTGTAACACACAACATACATGATGAATACAGAGAAGCATGGGGAGACTTAGATGAACTGATGCAACGTGAAGAATTCAGAGCCAGGAAGAAAATATATACACAGTGACTGCAATAACACCACAGATTAATCAAAACTGGCCCAAAGGAGAGACTAAAAAACAAAAAAAGGATGTCTCCCTCCCCACACATTCCTTTGCAGCAGTTGGGGATACGCAGATGAAGAACACTGATATAACATCAGATTTTTTTCATTATGTTAATCAGTTTTACTGGGGTCTTTTCCCTTTAAAAAAAATATGTGTTATAAGGGATAACTCTTTAGGGATAGAGGAATATAGGGACATACGGGAAAGACAAACATTATAAAAGCAAGAGATATTAATAAAAATCTACTTTTTTATAAATGGTCTTAAAGAATTGCCTGAAGTTCGCAGATCATTCTTGGTTACACAGATAATAACTATCAGGACCAGAACTTGAACCCAGATCCTCCTGACTAGAAGTCTACACTATGCCATATTAGTAATAGTAGTAGTATCTTCATCATCATTACCATTTCACACATATACAGACTGAAGTTCAAGGAAGTTAACTGCTTCACTCATGCTCCTATCTAGCTCTAAATCTATATTCCTATGCTCCCCTAGGAACATCTTCAGCCTTCTTTAATTCTCTCTATATACTCTCTCGGCACACTCATTCACTCCTATGGCTTCCTTTATCACCTCTTCTGAAGGATCAAATTACAGTCCCAAATTTCAGACCACAAGCAACATCTCTACCTAAAAGTCCAGCCAATACCACACTCTAAACATTTCACATCTTCCCTCCCAAAACAAAACCCATCCTCATACTTATCCACCAATTTCTATCGGTGGTACCACCAGTTGGAAGTCAGCCACCCTGGTTTTCTTATCTATGATTCCTCCTTCTCCCTCAACTCCTACCAACTTATCATTTTGATACTTCAGCATTATTTCTACAATCCCTGCTCTCCTTTCATTTAAACTATTGAAATAGACCTTTAAAATTTTTTTTTCAATTAACAAGCATTTCTTTTCTGGTTTTCCACCTCCTGAGGAGAAAAAAATCTTACATGACAGTACTGTATAATTTACTTCGTACCATACAGTCAAATTAGCAAAGGATTACTTTTTAGAGCAAGAAAAAAATAATAAAGAAAATTTTCTGGAGGAATGAAAGGTCAAGAATTTCACCTAGGAGATGAAATAGACTCTAGTTTTCTTCTTTATGTCTTCCTCTGCTCAGTTCTGTCCAACACTCCACAGCCAAAATAATATTCCTAATGTGTAATTCTGATGACATCCTTCCTGTTCTCAAAAGCTTTGGGGACTCCCCATGTTTACAAAATAATACAAACTCCTTAGCCTGATAATTAAGGTCTTCCATAGTCTGGCTCTATACCTTCCCAGGCTTGTTCCATGGTATTCCCCTTTGCACAACCTTCCAGCCAAAATGAACTACTGATCATGATTCCATAGTTCCCTATCTTGTTTCCTAATACTTCCCAAATCCCTCTCTACCTACTGAAATCCTTCTTTTCCTTTAATATGTATTTCAAATGCCACCTCCTCCATGACCCTTATCCCACAAGTTAGAAATAATTTCTCCAAACAAAGTAGATGTTATTAATTGGGGAATAGCGACTGTGATACAGAAAAGCACAATAAGACTCATATGAATTGATGCAAAGAGAAGTAAACAGAACCCAGAAAATAAAAAACACATTAACTATATAAATGAAAGAACTGGACAGCTAGGTGTCACAGTGGATAAAGCCTGGAATCAGGGAAATATATCTTTGTGAGTTCAAATCTGGCCTCAGACACTTATTTGCTATGTGACCTTGTGCAAGCCACTTAACCCTATATGCCTTTCCTCATTTATAAAATGAACTGGAAAAGGAAATGGCAAACCCCACCAGTATTGCCAAGAAAACACTAAGTGGGATCAGAAAGACTAGACATGACTGAACAAAATGAAAGCTCAGTCAAGCAGTGCTTTTTAAATACCTACTATGTTCCAGGTTCTGTGCTAAGCCTGAGGATACCAAAAAAAAAAGAGGCAAAAGAACGTCCTTGCCCTTAAGTAGGGACGGTCAATGAGTGTTTATTAAGGGCCAACAAGTGCCAAGTTCGGTGCTAAGTGCTGGGAATACAAAAAACAAAGACAGTCCCTGCCCTCAAGGATCTTACAATCTAATAGGAGAAAACATCACAAAATACAAAGCTAAAAAGCAGGATAGGAGGAAATTTGGTTGGTGGACTCCGGAGGCCAAGGAGTGAAGCTGCTAGAAAACTTAAATGGAAGCTTTGAGAGGAGGAGTTTTTTGCTCCACCCTCCTGCTCTCCAATCTGGGAGACAAAGAAGGGACTAAAAAGGTGTGAATATCAAAACTGATGTAATTTCTTAGGATGATGAATTTCCTGGTGAAGAGGTTGCCTGGGATCCTGATTACAGGCAAACAAAACATACAAACAAGCTATATACAGGTTAAATAAGAAATAATTAACAGAGAGTAGGCACTACAATTAAGAGGGGGTGGGGAAGTCTTCCTGTAGAAGATGGGATTTTACTTGGAACTTAAAAGGAAACCTATAAAAGGAGATGAGGAAGAGCATTCCAGGCATGGGCTCAGCCAGAGAAAATGTCTGGAAGCCAAGACATGGAAAATCGCATTTGGGGAACCGCAAGGAAGCCGGTGTCACTGGATCAAAAAGAAGACTATCTAGTGGAGTGTAATGTATAAGAAGGTATTAAATTATGTAGAGCTTTGAACTCCAGAGAATTTTGTATTTGATCTTGGAGGCAATAGGAAGCCACTGGAGTTTAGAAGGTGACATAGTTGGACTTTCACTTTAGAAAAATCACTTTAGTGACTGAAAGGGGAAGGAATCAGAATGGGGAGAGACTTGAGGCACATAGACCCACTGGCAGGCTATTATAATAATCCAGGTTGGAGGTGATGAGGACTTGCACTGGAATAGGCTCCATGTCAGAGGAAAGAAGGGGGACAATTAAGATGTTGCAAAAGTGAAATCAGCAAGCCTTGCACATGGGGGTGAGAGATAGTGAGGAGTCCAGGCTGATACCCCAGGGCTGGGAGAATAGAGGTGTCCTTTACAGTCATAGGGATTACATAACAACCAAAAATAAATGTTGCAAAATTACAAAGAATGAACTGACCTTCAAAACACAAGAGAAAAGAAAAAAATCTCCCCTACTCTTTTGCAAAGGTGTAGGGTCCACAAGTGTGGATCTTTGCATCTTCTAAGATTTTACTTTTCAATATATTGATTGGTTTTATTGAATTTTTTTTCTCTTCTTTTTCTATTTTCTTTTTTTTCTTTAAAAAGAGTTCTAAATTATATAGTTTGGCTTCCAGGAAATGGAGAAAACTAAAGCTATCCAAAAACTAAAGATATAAATAAAAATTATTATTAGAAAATGTCTAATGTCATTCTCTTTTCTCCTGGGTACTTATATTTAAGGATTATAGTTATTTGTGCACAGGTCATAGCCCTCCTAATAGATTGTAAACCTGTTCAGCATCGGATAAATTGTTTCTCATCTTTTTGTTCCCCAAAAGATGTCTTTGTATAAGAGTGCATGATCAATGTGTGTAAATGTTTATGTACTGAATTGAATGATGACAGTGGATAAAAGTCATGGAGAAGAAAATTCTTCAAGAGGCCAATTAAAATACAGGACTTGAGCATTAAGATCTTTCTCTTCCCAGAAAGTATTTTACTTCTTCTTACTTCTCAACTTTGTAAACTCTCTTCTTCAGTTGTGTCCAACTCTTCATGACTCCATTTGGGGTTTTCTTGGGAAAGATACTGGAGTGGTTTGCCACTTCCTTCTCCAGCTCATTTTACAGATGAGGAAACTGGGGCTAACGGTTAAGTGACTTACCCAGGGTCACACAACTAATAGGTGTCTTGGACTAGATCTGAAACTCAGGAAGACAAATCTTCCTGACTCCAAATCCAGTACTCTATCCACTGTACAGCCTGGCTGCCCCAGCTAATGAAACTCCTTTTCACTTATTAAATCCTCACATATTAGAACCATCTTGCCTCCATTATATTGTTCGTCCTTTGTTTTCAAAGAGTAGCAGTGATGTCATGGGTGATGTCTTGACTTGTGCATGAGTTGGATAAAGTGGGGTAGAGTTGCACAAAGTCATCAGCCTCACTCTCTCTTCCAGAGTCATTGAAGTCCAGTGAAAAGACAAAGGTCAAACCAACTGGCACACTAGGTAGAACTTCTGGGGAGGATATTTGGGAGAACATGGACAAGAATTTCAAAGGATGAGAAAATGTGGATGAGTTGTGATTGCATGGAAGGACTAAATTATTGAAATATTTTTTTAATTAAATTTTATTTTTGTAAGGAGAGAAAAGGCCCCACATGTGTAGTGAGGCTTACATATGGTGAGGATGCTACCCTTATGTAGCTCGAAGGGAAACAGAATAGATATTTCTAGCCTCTTCTCGCCTAGCCTTCTCCAAGGGAAGTTTTCACTGCTTCCAAGAGGGAAGGTCAAAGGATGGGATCAAAGATCACTCTGCTCTTCTCAGAGAGGAGTACAGGATAGAATATATATTATATATACATATACATATATATACAAATATATATGTGTGCATATGTCTGTATGTATGTGTACATACCCATACATATATAGTTTGTAGGGGACATGATTGGGTTCAAGCCAACTTTTGTTTGCTTTGTCATTTTGGGAGAACTCCAAACTCTACATCCAAGGTTTGACCCCTTTCCCATCAAATATCAGTTACATAATGAATACACAGCAAATAGCAAAGACATTCAGTTATCCAAATTGGTAGCAAAACAGAAATCAGAAAAGTTATACATACCAGAATATATACCAGACAATATAAAGTGAAGCAGCCCTCTCGTTGAGAATACGGTAATTCAGCTCAACAAAGAGAGAGTGCCCTGAATCGTATACAAAAGAAAACTCCCTGAAGTTTCTAGAATAGAAATCAGGGAATAAAGACATGGTAGAGACTGCCTTCTCCTCTCATGTCTTCAGAAAGTCTTTTCCTTCAGTTATCTGAAATGTGGTTATCATCTTCTATCTTCTCTGTCCAAGCTGACTGGATTCTCTTAGAAAAGCTTGACCAGTCCCAAAGGGGAGACTGCTGAGAATTGAAACTCTATGTCTTTCATCAGCTCTTCTCTCTGCCCCTCATGCAGGGCAGGACCTCCATCTCCACCGATCAGGAAACAGTCCTGTACTGTTTGACTTTGGGACAGGCATTACATTCCATCGACCTCTTCCTCTCGCTATTCCCCAGTCTCATTGACAAAATGAGAAAAATAAGACCCCCTAGTCCATTGAAGTATTAAAGTAGTTTGTATTGGTTCATTGTCATTAATTAAAGTCACAATGAAAATTACTAGAGAGATGAAACCTCAAAGAATGCAATATAATATTATCACCTGGTATTTGGAGGCAAGATAGTATCTCAAAAGTCTGGTTGCCCAAGCAAAAAATTTAATGTCTCCTTTTCCTTTTGCTATTCACACAGTGGATGTATTTCTAGCTTCTCTATAGTTTGGTGCTATCTCTGGTATTTATCTACAGAGAGAGAAACTTTTGCATTTTTTGCATAGTAAACCATCACTATTTTAGTAATTAAAATTCAATAAGCTAAGTAATTGATTTGGCTTTTTAGTATATGTATATGTACTACAAATGGAATATCTAACTATAGCAATTATTATATTTAAATGTAATGTTTAATAAAGTCTCTTTTGTCACTGATAAAACTGTCCATATTGTGGATGTCATAGAATCATGAATTAGTACCTAAGGGGCCATAACTTCCAACCTCATGTGTTAACTTTCATGTCGGTCCTTTGCATCTCTTCAAGATCTAAGCTGTCAGAACTTGAAAGGGCTTGTTGACTGATAGCTACACCTTTCTCAAAGGAATAGAAATGGAGATATAAAGCATACATCCAAAAGCTATTTATAGGACAAAAATTCCTGAGAAAAATATAGTATTGATTTAGGTAAGTCTGACCAGTATAATTGTGATGTATGTAGTGTTCAGCAAAGATTGGCAACTCTGGTGTGAGGGCTTGCTGAGCCCTTTTCAAGGCTGCTCATCCACCTTTGGTATTCACCTTCACTCAGCTCTCGCCTGTGGCTCCAAGAAGTGTAGTATGTATAGTGGCCACACCCTAGTAAAACCATCTCAGTAGATGGGCTAAACCAGTTTAAAGGTAACTGACAGGTCTCAAATCCATAAGTAAGTTGGGGGGATATCTGTCTACCCCAAGTCTGTGAATGCTTCTTCCAGTAGAATGGGCAAATGAGTTGTTGTAAAGGCCATGAAGGTGGTGCAGGTGCTGCGGAGTGCTTAGAGCTTGATCAGACATCAAAGACACCAAGTTCATCCACTGAATCCCAGGCTCTCATCAGTCATCTTGACTTTTGTCTTGACTCCGCCTCACTTAAATCCAATCCATATGCAAGTCAAGACACTGTGCCTTGTGATGTCACTGGTCCTCTTCAAGAACAAAGAACAAACAATTACAGCAACCTAATGTGTTGGAAGACTTTCTCTGGTCATTTTTTACATTCCATACACATCAGTGCAACATTTGGAGTATTAATCTACTGTCCCTTACTTCTTTCATTCATATATTTTCTGAATGACATCTCTTAAAATATTTCTTGTTTTGGGCAATACTTAGAAAAATGCTGCAGACTACATAAAAACAAAATAAGGAATAAAACTATACACTATGAAATATTTGCATTTTTAAAATGTTATAACCTTTAGTAAAACAATAATAATAAGTTAATCCAAAGTTATCCAAACTGTGAGATAGGGAAGTACAAAATTGTGGGGAGAAGAGGAGGTGAAGTTTAAGACTCAGGAAATGTGCAAAGCAATGGTCAAAATTATTATTATTTTCTAGTACAAATTCTGCATACATGTGCATTCTTTTCAATTAAAACAAAGTTTAAATCAAAGTCAAAAGAATCAAGACTGGTGTGACAAATTCATTTAAACTGAGAGTGAATACAAGAACCATGAATATTTAATGCAATACTCACAAATTTGGGGCAAATTTAAGTCAATAATCGAATTTTGATTTAGTAGGAGAGATTTGCCACCATCACCAACAGTTGGGGTACACTCATAATACAGATACACTATCCCATCTCACCACTTCCTCAAAGGTGAAGTTTATGACCTCCAAGTAAACAATCTTTTAAAAAAATTAGTATTTTATTTTCCCTAGTTATATGTAAAAACAATTTTAACATTCATTTTTAAAACTTTGAGTTCCAAATTCTCTCCCTTCCTCTCTCTCCATCCACCTCACTGAGAAGGCAAGTAATTTGATATAGGTTATATGTATATAGTCATGCAAAACATTTCCATAATAGTCTTGTTGTGAAAGACTAACTATATTTCCTTCCATCCTGTTCCCCCACTCCTGTTTTTTCTATTCTCTCTCTCTTTTCACCCTGTCCCTCCTCAAAAATGTTTTGCTTCTGACTACCCTATCCCCCAATCTGCTCTCCCATCTCCCCCTTTTCTTATCCCCTTTTCCCCTACTTTCCTGTAGGGTAAGATAGATTTATGTACCAACTGAGTGTGCATATTATTTCCTCTGAGCCAATTCTGATGATAGTAAAGTTCCCGCATTCCCTCTTACCTCTCACCTTCCTCCTCTTCCCCTCCACTGTAAAAGTTTTTCTTGCCTCTTTTATGTGAGATAATTTGACCCCATTCTACCTCTCCTTTTCTCTTTGTCCCAGTACATTTCTCTCTCACTCCTTAATATTATTTTTTAGATATCATCTCTTCATTTTCAACTCATACCTGTGCCCTCTGTCTATATATACTCCTTCTAACTACTCTAAAAATGAGAAAGGTCTTATGAGTTACAAATGTCATTTTTCTATGTAGAAATGTAAATAGTTTAACTTTAATAAATCCCTTATGATTTTTTTTTCCTGTTTACCTTTTCATGCTTCTCTTGAGTTTAGTATTTGAAAGTCAAATTTTCTATTTAGCTCTGGTTTTTTCTCAAGAATGCTTGAAATTCCTTTATGTCATTGAATGTTCATTATTTCTTCTCATGGATTATATTCAATATTGCTGGGTAGATGATTCTTGGTTGTGATCCTAGCTCCTTTGCCCTCTGGAATATCATATTCCAAGATTTCTGATCCTTTGATTTAGAAGCTGCTAAATCTTGTGCTGTCCTGATTGTGGCTCCATAATACTTAACTTGTTTTTTTCTGACTGCTTGCAATATTTTCTCCTTGACCTGAGAACACTGGAATTTGATCATAATTCCTAGGAGTTTTCATTTTGGGATCTCTTTCAAGAAGTGATAAATGGATTCTTTCCATTTTTATTTTACTCTCTGGTTCTAGAATATCAAGTTTTACTTGATAATTTCTTGAAAGGCTCTTTTTTTTAAATCATGGCTTTCAGATAATCCAATAATTTTTAAATTATCTCTGTTGGATCTATTTTCCAGATCAGTTGCTTTTCCAATGAGATATTTCACGTTGTCTTCTACTTTTTCACTCTTTTTGTTTTATTTTATGACTTCTTGAATTCTCATAAAGACATTAGCTTTCATTTGTTCCATTTTAATTTTTAAGGAATTGTTTTTTCATTGAGCTCTTGGACTTCCTTTTCCGTTTGGCCAATTCTACTTTTTAAGTCATTATTCTCCTCCTTGCCTTTTTGGACCCCTTTTTGCCATTTGGCCTACTCTAGTTTTGGGGGGATTTTGGTTTTTTTCTTCATAAGGAGTTTAGTAAATCAATTTAACCACAGGTCCAGATCAAAACAAACACAAAAATTAAATGTAAGGAGCATTCAGAGTAAAGAAAAATATTCTTAAATACTGACTATATGTTGTCTATCTGATCTTTATACATATTTTCAATATGAGGTCACTGACTGGAGAGCAATATTTCTACATTTTAACTATAGTATTGTTGCAGAAGGCTAAATTATACATTCACATTTTAATAATGCCTTAAGCATACTTTACTTTCCCTAAAGTAAATAGTAAATTATACTTAAGGGGAGAAATGAACTGAAGAAAAAGTTAATGTCAGAACTATTTGATTGAAATGCATATTTACTGAAAAGTAAAATAAAATAAACACTTGAATCTATGTTGTAAATAGATAGTATGTCATCACACAGTTGATTTTTGACATCTCAGTTGCACCTTAAATTCAAAAGGGTACATTCTAGATGATTGGAACTGAAATTTTCTAAAGAGTTTTTTTTTAATTTTATCTTAGACTCAAACACCAGAACACAAATACAGAATAGGAAAAAGAACCAAAAACTTATCATCAACTTAAATATTAGAAATTAAATACAAAGTTAAAAAAAAATCATGTCATGTGCATAGGAGAAGATAAGAGAGGATTCAAATCATGTAACAATAAATTTTCATTTCCAGAAAGTCTATATGATAAACAATATTTGGGTTGAAAATTGTCCATCTTTGCTTCCTTGTAAGTTCTTTTGTTCTCTGCTGTGCATTTTTTTACTTTGTTTTTTTTTTCTCCCCCACTCCCAGAAGGCTACAATAATGTTTATATATTTTTCTCTACACATATACACATATTTATAGACATATGCTTTCCCAAACATATTCTACTCCTGATCTTTTTTTATGTTTGAGCATATCTCTTGTTTCCTATGCCCCCTGCCTCCTCTAGTTAACTTCTACCTGGACTTCTTATTATTTGTCTACCCCCCTGCAAGGGGGGGTATCCTCCCATTCCCATAAACCTAATTATCCGTCTATACTCTCCTTTTACCTATTCTCTCCATCTCCCCTCTAAAGATTTGTCCCTTGTCCTTTCCCCTCTCCCTATGCCCCTACCATTTTATTTCTTCTGAATTTAGAAGACTTTTATATGTATTGCTCCCTCTTAAACCCATTCTTGATGAAAGTAGGTGACCAGAACTACCAGCCCTCCTCCCCCATATAACTCCTCTGCATCAATTCTTCCTCTTGTACCTCATTTGTATAAAATAATTATTCTTTTTAGCTGTTCCTAAATGGTTTTACTTTTTAAATTCATATCCTACTCAGATTTTTCCCGGTCTTACTTACAAGATACCCAATTAGTAATAAGAATCTTAGACATACATTTTACATTTTATATAATATTTTTGGCTAGAGCCCCAGTTCTTTTGCTTTTCAAGATATTATGTTCCAAGACCTATGTCGTTTAATGTCTCTGCTACTAGGTCTTGTGTGAGTCTAATTGTGGTACCATCATATTTAAATTGTTTTAATCTTGATGTATTTATTAGTTTATCCCTAAGCTGGGAGTTTCAGAATTTTACTATAATATTCCTATGAGTTTTCCTCATAGGATCTCTTTTAAGTGGTGATTGCTGGATTTTTTCTATTTCTACTTTCCCCTTGTTCCTGCTTTAGGACAATTTTCTTTCTTTCTTTCAATTTTCTTGTTTTGTTCCATCAAAATTCTTTGTTTGATTGTAACTTTCAGTTAATCCAATTATTTTTATATTTTCTATTCTTGATCTATTCTTAAAAATCTGTTGTTTTTTTTATAAGATGTTCCACTTCCTCTTTTATTTTTTCATTATTCGTATCTTGGTTAATTACTTCTTGATCTCTTATAATTTCACTGGCTTTACTTTGTCCAAGTCTAATTTTCAAGGTGTTATTTTCTTCCTTAAGATTCTGGGTTGACTTTTCTTTCATAACCTTCTTGTTTTTCTTGGATTATTCTTATTTTTTTCTTTAGTTTTTCCTCCATCTCTGTCATTTGGTTTTTAAACCCTTTTTAAAGATCTTCTAAGAATTCTTTTTGGGCAAGTGACCATTTGACATTATCCTTTGAGGGTTTCTTTACTTTAACATCCTTCTCTGAAGATGAACCCCAATCATCTCTATTCCCATAGTAGCTTTCTATGGTTGGATTCTTTCTCCTTTACCTGTGCATTTTTTGTGGTAATAGCTTAATTTTTGTAATCACCTCTAACCCTGTGGTATAGGAAATGGTGCCTCTTGCCCCAGATCTTCAGTTCTCCCCTCCCACCTGGAACCAGAGTTAAACCTCCAAACTCCTGTAAGTGCACACAGTCAGAGGCTTCCTGCCCCACTGCTTCTGCACTCATCAGGGGTGTGCTGGATACTTCTCGCCCCCCACCACTCTTCGAAGCACAACTGGGTCTGGCATTCCTTATCACCAGAGGTTCCCTCGATCTTCCCAGGTTCAAATGCGAATGTTCCTGTGGCTGAGGCCAAGGCAGCCTTTCTAACCCACTAACCCTAAGGCCTGCCACTTGTTAAAATGGACCTTAGTCTGGAGGTGTTTACTCTAGGAACCAAAGCTCTTCCTGGAATTTCTCTTCAGGTCTCAAATTGTCTCAGAAAAAACCCAGTGCCCCTCTTCTTATTCACCTTATTCACCTACACCTACACTTTGTTCCCCCTAAGGTGCTATTTTAACTCTTTTGTGGAGGACAATCTTGAGAGCTTGTCATTTTCTGACCTATTCCACCATCTTCCCCTACTCTGTTTTTCAAGGGTTATTTTCTTCACTCTTTTTTGAGTCTCCTTTACCAAGCTGCTGACTTGTTTTTCATGATTTTCTTGCATCATTCTCATTTCTCCTCTCAATTTTTCCTCTACTTCTCTTACTTGATTTTCAAAATCCTTTTTGAACTCTTCCGTGGCCTTAGACCAATTTATATTTTTCTTGGAGGCTTTGGATGCAGGAGCTTTGACTTTGTTGTCTTCTTCTGAGTATGTGTTTTGATATTCCTTGTCACTAAAGTAAATTTCTATCATCATAGAATTTCTTTTCCACTGTTTGCTCATCTTCCCAGCCTATCACTTGACTTTTTAAGTCTTTGTTAAGTTAGGGTTCTGTTTTCAGTGTGGAGGGCTAATTGTCTCAAGCTTCAGGGGTTTTGTATAGCTGTTTTCAGAGACACTTCTAAGGACCTATAAGTTTTCAATTCTTACAAGGTGGTATTGATGTGGTTTGGGGTTGCTGGGACCCCCAAAATGTCAGGATACAGGGCAAGTCTGCCTGGAAAGAATTCAAGGACTCAAGTCTTCTTTCAGTTAAAGTGAGGTTTATTGTAACACCAATAGGAGCAGGCAAAATTCCTAATGAATCTGGAACTTTATGGGTGTGAGATTGATACTGATATACCAAAAAAAAAAAGAAAGAAAGAAAGAAAGGCCTTGAGAAGATTTGAATGGGATTAAGGAGTGGTAAGTAACCTGAGATGGGCCTGGGGCAACAATGGAAGGAATTAAGTGGTCTGGGGTCGATCTGAGAGTCACAGTGAAATGACTATTAAAAGACTATTGAGTATCTAGGTGGGTTGAAATAAGCCAGATGCCTTGGGGGTGAGTCTTCAGTGATCTGAAAGGTGGAAAATTCAGGGTCCAAGTCCCATCACCCCATCAGTATGATCTAAGAAGAGGTTTTACTCTTCTCCTGGCCTGTGCTCTGGTCTGTGAGCAACCACAAGCACTCTTTTCTACCCTGAAACTGTGAGGTAAGTCCATCCTCCACTGCTGCTACAAGTTCTGCTATGCTAGTGCTCCTCCTTGCCCTAGGACTGGTACCCAGGACAGTGACCCAGATCTAAGTATGGGCCAAGCAACAGAGTTCTGCCTCAGTGCTAGCAAAGAGACCCCTGTAATCTCCTTCTGAGCAGTTGTTCAATTCCCTTACCACCTGTGGGGTGAGAGTTCTGAAAGCAACTGCTTATGCTGCTGCACTGCTAATTCAGTCATGCCCAAGGTCTGCTCCTGGTTGCCTGGGGCCAGGGCTGAGCTGACATGGACTGCATTAGACTGTGCCTCTCACTCACCCAGAGGTGATAGACTTTTCCTGTTGATCTTTGAAGTCATCTTTCCCGCCTGTGGGATGAGAAGTCTGGAAACTGCCACTGCTGCCAGTAATTGTCACCCCAAGGCCTACTCTGGGTTTGCTAGGGCACAGTCTGTGCTGGAGTGACCTATACTGTACTGTGCTGCTCTCCCCTGGTGCAACAGACCTTTCTTGTCGACTTTCCAGGTTGTCTTGGGCTAGAAATTGGTTTCACTCTGTCTTTTTGCATGTTCTGCAGCGCTAGACTTTATTTAGAGTCATTTTTTAAAGCTATTTGGAGAGGTTTAAAGGAGAGCTAAGGCAAGTCCCTGCCTTTACTCCAACATCTGCCTCCTAAACAGTCTTTCTATGGAAATTAAATGTGCTGTATTATTAGTAATAATACAGCACATTTACCATTTATTTTGGTAAATACAATACAGCAAGCTGGTTTCCAAGAAAATCTTCACTTTGAAAAACAAGATAATTCAAGAACAGTTATATATAACTGTTTGAAATCTTCAACATTTAAACAACTTAACTGCCTTAAATTATTGTTGTTCTAATTTTAAGTAAAATAATATCTCCTTCTGAAGGGTAAAAATGTAACTGATTTGTAGAGAAAATTCTCTTGGACCGCTGAAACTAGTACAAAGACAATGGAAACAGTTTATTTGTTTAAGAAATGCAGAACCACAAAATAAAATGCCAAAGTCTGGAAAATATGATGTACTATATTTATTGCTGAGCTTCATAATCAATAAGAAGAAATATTACTATTTACTTTATAAATATGCTTAAGCTAGAGATACAATGAATCCTGGCCAATTGACAATTTCATGAAAGTATATGAGCAGAATACTTTCATCAGACAAAAGAATCTTGCCAGAGGAAATTATATGCTTGTAAGACCAAAAACCCAAACTTTTTCAGAAATCATGCCTTTAATATTAAATTGCATATGTAATTACTAAGTGTATAAAGTCTCATTAGACTGAATAAATGTTGGTGCTTCCTGCAGCTATTGATATAGGGTAATGGATTTAGGGATGGAAGGGAACTCAGAGGCTGTCTAACCAATCCCACTCTCATTTATTTCACAGATAAACAAAATGAGAGGCAGAGGCAGAGAGCAGAGAGGTGACTTGCCTACAATATGGTTGAAAGGAAGCTCAGTGAATCTAACACAAAACATATTTGAATGTTTATATTTATAGATAATATGATAACAGAGTTGCCAGTATGCCTGAAGGCCTTTTGAAATAAATTACCTGAAAATGGAAAAGCTCCCTTTTCTGTATTTTGAGAAGACAAATCAACAGAAATAGTTAAAATGCTCGTTTGATGACATATGTATTCTATGCTGTCTATAGGGCAGCTAGATAGCACAATGGATAGAATGCTGGTATGGAGTCAGGAGGACCTGAGTTGAAATTCCATCTCAGACACACCCTGGGCAAATCACTTAACCCTATTTACCTCAGTTTCCTCATCTGTAAAATGAGCTGGAGAAGGAAATGGCAAACCACTCCAGCATTTTTGCTAAGAAAATCCCAAGTGGGGTCAGGGAAGGTTGGACAAAACTGCAGCAATACAACAACAAATGCTGTTGATACTTGAAGTAGAGGGAGGAAGAGAATTTGGAACTGAAAATAAAAATTAATCTAAAAAAATGTTAGTAGGAAAGGTTTTCTTGCTACCTTGCAAACATATTAATGGCATTACCAACATCAAGAGAACTTTTTAACATAATTGATGAATTTCTTTTTTCATGAAAATATTACAATTGAGGGCAAATTTTACTGAACTCTTACACAGATGGGATCAAATTAATATTAAGACAAAAGAAGCATAGGCTAAAAATGTGGCACCTCATGCAATGTGGATAGATTATATGTTTCCTAGACAATGACTTGTATAAAGAAATAGGAGCAAGAAGATAGGTTAGATAGACAGACACAGTTTTTTGTTGTTGCAAAACAAACAAACAAACCCACTCCATTAAAAGGAAAGCTTTTTGCAAAATTGTGTGATTATGTGGGGACAGAGCACATGTCATTGTGAAGCACCCTGTCCTTCTCATGCCAAAGAACTTTAAGGGAATAATAAAGATGAAGCAAATTCATTTTATAACAAAAATTTCTTCCTACAAAGCAATTAATTAGTGAATACTTGTTTTTAGTATTTTATTTTTTCTAATTTTAATTTTTTGAGTTCTAAATTCTCTCCTTTATCCATTTCTCCTTCCCTAAGAAAGCTAGCAATTTGATATACGTTATACATGTGTATATATAAAACACATTTCCATGTTAATCATGTTGTGAAAGAAAACACAAAGAAACACACACAAAGTCAAAAATAGTATGCTTTGATCTCCATTTAGACTCCATTCCAGACTCTTTCCCTGGAAGTGAATAGTATTTTTCATCCTAAGTCCTTTGGTATCATTTGGATCTATGTATTACTGCGAATAGCTAGTTCACCATTGGTCATTGTATAATACTGCTGTTACATTGTACAATATTCTAATGGTTCAGTTCACTTCATTTTGCATCAGTTCATGTAAGTCTTCACAAGTTTTTATGAAAGTATCTTACTCATCATTTCTTATAACGCAAAAATATTCCATCACAGTTATATACCACAAATTGTTCAACCATTCCGCAGTTGGTGGGCATCCCCTTAATTTTCAATTCTTTGCAACCAGAAAAAGAGCTCATAAATATTTTTGTACAAATAAGCATCTTTCCATTTTTAAAAAATCTCTTTGGCATATAGACCTAGTAGTGCTATTTCTGGATCAAAGGTATGCACAATTTTATCACCATTTAGGCATAGTTCTCTAATACAGTTGGATCAGTTCACAATTCCACTGACAGTGTATTAGTGTCCCAGTTTCTCCAACTCTCCTCCAACACTTGTCATTTTTATTTTTTGTCATGTTAGCCAATCTGATAGGTGTGAGGTGGTACCTCAGAGTTATTTTAATTTGCATTTCTCTAATCAATAGTGATTTAGAGCATTTTTCATATATGACAATAGATAGCTTTGATTTCTTCATCTGAAAACTTCCTGCTTGGTCCTTTGATCATTTATGAATGGAGGAATGACTCATTCTTATAAATGTGACTCAGTTCTCTATATATTTGAGAAATGAGGCCTTTATCAGGGAAACTTAAAAAACTTTTTCTCCAGTTTTCTGCTTTAGGGGATACTTTTGAAAAGGCCAATATGTAAATAAATCAGTGCAATGTCCTAAAATTGACCCTCTGATCCAGAAATATAAAATGACTGCCCTTATAAAAATAACAAGAATATGGATAATAATTTACAAAAAAAAGTTTTGGCATGTTTTCCAGTTTTTAAAATGCCTGTTCTACAAGTGAAACAGAAAGCAGTAAAGACTTTTTGTTAATCACTTGTGTGGTCTATAGAAATAATTTTTATTTTATTTTAAAGACCTATACATATAAATGGATAAGGAATCTATTTGCCAGAAACACACATGATACATTTGATCTTACACTCTTTGAACAAGAATGATTAATAGATTTGCCTTATGATTGTATAATGAAACTTTTGAAATTGAAAATCTTACCCTATTTTAGTTACGGGTAAATGGAATTATAGTGGGTATAGCAATAAATATTTCTAAAGTGGAGAGTCACTATATAAAATTTGGAAACTACTGACATTCTCTATTCTTTTCCAATTTCTTTTTTATCTTCATACTTGAAAATGTTTTTCCAGTAAATTCTTATATAGTCATAGTTGATATGTATTATGCTATATTATAATATTTTATTATATCATAGTATCATTTATCTTCTTCACTTTGCATCATTTTGTATGTCTTTCAGTATTTCCCTTATAGAATCTCAGAGCAGAAAGATACTTCAGAAGTCACTTAAACTGCCTTGTAATAATAATAATGAAAATAGCGAAAATTTATAAAATCCTTAATATGTGCCAGGCATTATACTAAGCACTTTACAATTCATGACCCCTCTTGGAGGTAGATGCTATGATTATCTCCATTTTACAGATGAGAAATCTGAGGCAAACAGAAGTTAAGTGACTTGTCCAGGATCATCCATGTGTGAGGCCATATTTGAACATGGATTTTCCTGACTCTAGGTTATGCCTGTACCTAAATAGGGTACACTCATGGTCCAAGGTTCCCCAAAGGTATAAGAGCTCATATGAACTATATCATAAACCTCAAGGTTTGACCCCAAAGGGTCACTTTCTTTCTTTTTCTCACAGTCCCCACTGGGAGTTAATATAGGAAAACCTCCAAAATAAAGCTTGACAAGGTTTTCCAAAATAAGTGTATCAAGATCCCTGACTCCCACACAGGCACTCAATGCACAATAAAGGTATTTGGGCATGGTATAGACACACAAAAAAATACCCAAGATGCATAGAACTTTTATGAATGAGCCCATGAACAAATACCAAAGGCATAAAGTATTCAAATAACTTGTTAGACTCATTTTTCCCTCAGAAAGTAAATGCGCTGTGGAGGATAGAGGGTTACTGAACAACTCAGTTCCCTTCACATCAAATTTCATTATCTAAGCAACTCTTGGCAATAGTAGATTTGACAAAGTACAGCTCTCTTAATTCTCCATGGCAAGGCTTCAGTTCTTCATATACAGAGTAATTTCCCTTTAGATGTTCTCTTTCTTCTCCAAGAAACATATTGTTGATGAAATCTCCCTCAAAAAGGCCAGTGTCAAACACTCAAGTGCCAGGGTGCTCAAACTAGGGATTCCTCAACTTTGGTATCTCTAGTCTCTGATCTGTGCTCAGAAAAGGAGAAAGATAAGCAGAAGAATGTTGTCAGGAACTGGAAGTCCAGCAGCGTCTTATTCTGGCTCACCATGTGCTTTTCTTACAAATTTCCCTAACCAATCTTGGTACTGAGAGAAAGAAAAAAAATAGGAAATCCCTTACCCACCTTGCTATACTTTGGTCTGAAAGTCCAAGGAAGAGAAAATAAATAAAAAGCGGGATCAAGCTGTTTTACAGATTCCCTTCATAGATTATGAGGAAGACATAACTATTCAAATAAGAATCTACCTCCCCTAATTTTTGATCACAAATCAGCTTGTAAGCAGATCCATTTTCTGAAAATCCAGCAGAGAATTTTCCCTGTGTTCCCTCATAAAGGGAACAAATTGAATGTCTACCTTCAAGAGAGGTACCTTTCTACCCTTCAGACAAAAGGCTGAGGGACAAGTTGATTGAGGGAGTCAAAGTCAATAATCAGTTATTTAGGATCCACTAAGTACCAGGCACTATGCTAAGCTTGCAGGATATAAAGACAGTTCCTGCCTTCAAAGAGTTCATAGTCTAATGGGTGAAGACATAAAAAGAAGCTGAAGGGGGAGGAGGGGAGGCACATCACAAAGGGACAGGATGAAGTCTTGAGGTGGTGTGAGTTATTGGATCCCCTTGTAGAACAATGACTTTCTGGAGATCATGAAGTCCAGTAGGGCAGCTAGGTAGGAAATGATGAGATGAATTCCCTGGGTGCCTTCCTTAAATGAGAGAAGATCTGAGCAGCTCCTAGATGTCTGTCTGCCACTTTCTCCAATCAGAAGCAAGAAGGGGCCCCAGGGACAGGGAATACTGAGGAGATGTGAATTTCAAAGTTGATGTCATCTTGCAGGATGATATGTTTCTGGAGATTATGAAGTCCAGGAGAGCAAGCTTGGTCAGAAATGAGGGACCCATTCAATTGACCAGTGGATGCCTTGATTAACCTGCCTTCACATACATACATAGGATAACAAATAACTAGTAAAAGTTATTTTTAAAAGGTGATTTATGAAGGAAAATAAACTAGAAGGAAGCCAGGGTTCTAAAAGACGATTCTAAGAGATTTCTTAGAGCTTCTAGCCAGGCTGTTGGAGGCAGACTGCACAGCCCCCAAATACCTACTCCAGAAAAACCTGAAACATCCAACAAGAAACCACAGTAAATAAATTCTTCCATCCTAAAACTGCATGAAATGTCAGAAGCCCATAGGCAGTAAAGTAAGAAAGAGGACTGACAACCAAGTCCAAAGACTCCCGGTGTGGCTGGAGATTGACCAGAGATATGTAACAGGCAAACTCTGTGACCTGAGGTAGCAAGTGCACAAACCTCTCTCCTCTGTCTCCCAAGAATGCCCCACGATGGTGATGGTTAGAAATACTCAGGGAGGTTGCAAGTTGGAAGCCCCTGGAGAGCAGCAGTGACCAGTTGTACAACAGTCTTTAGGCAGGGACAGCTCAAGCACCTAAGGATTCTGAGGTCCCTGGAACGGACACCTGAAAATTCAGAGCCCTGACCCTCAGAGATCCAATAGCATCTAACTACTAAATATGAAGAGAGACCAAGCAGAGCAAACTATCTTGCCTAAAAATGCAGCGGGGGTTATAGTTTAGGCATGGCACAAAGCCCCACAATAAATAAACAAACAAACAAACAAACAAACAAACCTGGGAGAGAGTAAAGTAAAGAAAACATCCACCAGCCTAAGAAAATTACTGCCGATGTAAAGATGTCCAGAAATACAGCCTAGAAGTAGAGTAGGTCTTTTAGCCCTTGTTTCATTTACTTCATTTGTATCTCTGGCACCTTGAAGAAGGCCTGGAACAGAGTAGGTACTTAAAAAAATGCGTGTTAATTATATGATTGCACAGGTATTCTCTCATGCTTGTAACCCTCTCCCTCCTTATTGCTATCTTTTGAGATTTCCAGACTCCTTCAAGATTTAACCTACTCTACTGGGGAAGGAAAATGTACATATACAAGCACATACAGAATATAATATTATATATCATGTAATAGTATAGTTACATAATATTACATAATATATAATAAACATGAGAATAAATACAAGATACAGCAGTTAAGTATAAGGTAGTCAGGGAGGGAAGGTACTTGTATTTGGAGGGATCAGGAAAGGCTTCAGGGAGAATGTTCTACCTGAGCTTAAGGAAAACCACTTTGGTATCCCATTGTATGGGGCATCATTGGAACTTGGAAAGGCTTCAGGCAGAGAGATGAATTAATTAGGTTAAGGGCCTGAACCAAGGTGGTGATTGTGTGAATAGAATGGGAGAGATGTTGCAGAGGTAGAAATGAAAAGATTTAGCAAGTGATTGGCTATGTGTGTGGTGAAGGATAGTTTAAAGTCAAGGATAACCCTAGGGTTATAAACCTGCAATACTGGAATCATGGTGGTGCCTTAGACAGAAATGGGGAAATTTGAAAGATGGGATTGGTCTCCAAAACAGAAAGACAAGAAATACACTATCATGTACAGAGCATAGTAAGTAGACCTCTTTGGCCGGAATATAGAGTCAGAGGGAGCAATGTGAAATTAGTCTGGAGAGGCAGACCAGAGTCAAGTTGAGAAGCATTGGAATCACCAAACAGAAGAGTCTGATTTTGATCCAAAATCAATAGGGAGCCAGTGGAGTTTTTTGAGCTGAGGAGTGACAGAATTAGATCTATGCTTTGGGAATATTCATGTAATGTCCCCTCCAGAAATACTTTCCCCAGTCACACTTCTAATTTATTGGTTTTGTTTGTGCAAAACTTTTTAAATTGTATTTAACCAAACTTGATTTTAGCTTCTGTGACCCTCTCTGTCTCTTGGTTTGGTCATGAACTCTTTCCATATCCAAAGATCTGTCAGATAATTTCTTCCTTGCTCTTCTGATTTGCTTATGATACTACCCTTTATGTCTTAATCAGATGTTACCCTCTGTCCACTTTTTTCTGGGACCTATGACACTGCCTGTTGATGCTAGGACCTAAGCTGCTTCTTGTTGTAGCAGAGTTCCCCCATTGCCTGCTCTGCTGGGGTCTATCAATGCATCCAAGAGGATGGAGAACAAGAAAGAAAAAAAGAAAGGAAGGAAGGAAGGAAGGAAGGAAGGAAGGAAGGAAGGAAGGAAGGAAGGAAGGAAGGAAGGAAGGAAGAAGGGAAAGAAGAAGGAAAGAAAGAAGGAAAGAAAGAAAGAAGGAAAGAAAGAAAGAAAGAAAATAAGAATAACTAAGCATGATGAAGTTGCAGTGTAACCAATACATTGTCACCTACAGAAAAAAGGACCCCAATACTCACTTATCCTTTTGTGGTCCCCCAGTAAAGCTAGTTATGACTTTTTTTTAGAATTAAATTATTTTTTAATTGAATTATTTTATTTGTTTTTAGTGATCGACAATTGCTTCCATATATATCTTAGATTTTTTTCTACTCTCTCCACCTTATTCCTCCTGCACTCCCTACTCCCTCCCTGAGATGGCATACAATCTTATATAGGTTGCACACGTACATTCCTATTAAATGTATATTGCATAGAAGAATTAAAATGAATGGGAGAAACCATAAAACAAAACAAAATAGAATAGAATAGAAAAGAAAATAGTCTGTTTCTATCTGTGATACAATTCCATAGTTCTTTCTCTGGATGTGGAAGGTGTTTTGCCTCGAGTCCATTGGAAATTTTTTAAGTCCATGTATTTAAATGAAGTACTAAGTCTACCAGAAAAATTCCTCATACATTGTGGTTGTTGCTGTGTACAAAGTTCTCCTGGTTCTCCTCCTTTCACTCAACATCAGTTCATATAAATCTTTCCAGGCTTTTCTGAAATCTTCCTGGTCATTATTTCTCACAGCACAATAATATTCCATTACATTCATATACCACAACTTATTCAGCCATTCTCCAGTTGATGGATATCCCCTTGATTTCCAGTTTTTGGCCACCACAAAGAGAGCTGCTATAAATATATTTGTACATGTCGGACCCTTTCCCATTTCTATAATATCTTTGGGATGCAGTTCCAGAAGCAATATTGCTGGGACAAAAGGTATGGACATTTTTGTAGCCCTTTGGGCATAGTTCCAAATTGCTCTCCAGAATGATTGGATCAGCTCACAGCTCCACCAACAATGAATGAGTGTTCCAACTCTTCCACATCTTCTCCAACATTTATCATCTTCCTGTTTTGTCATGTTAGTCAATCTGACAGGTGTGATGTGGTACCTCGGAGTTGTTTTATTTGCATCTCTAATCAATAGTGATTTAGAGCATTTTTTCATGTGACTATAGACACCTTTAACTTCTTCCTCTGAAAATTCCCTGTTCATATCTGACCACTTATCAATTTGGGAATGACTTATATTCTTGTACATTTGACTCAGTTCTCTATATATTTTAGAAATGAGGCCTTTATCATGGACACTATTTCCAAAAATTCTTTCCCAGTTTTCTGCTTCCCTCCTAATCTTGGTTTATTTGTGCAAAAACTTTTCAATTTAATGGAGTCAAAATTATCCATTTTGCACTTCATAATGTTCCCTATCTCTTGTTGGGTCATAAATTTCTCCATTCTCCATAAATCTGACAAATACACTATTCCTTGCTCCCCTAATTTGTATACTCCCCTATGGGATCAGTCTTTATACCTAGATCATATATCCATTTGGACTTTATTCTTGTATACAGTGTCAGGCACTGTTCTACATCCAGTTTCCGCCACACTGTTTATTCAATTTTCCCAGCAATTTTGTCAAACAGTGAGTTCTTATCCAGAAGCTGGGGTCTTTGGATTTATCAAACAGTAGATTGCTATATTCATTAACTACTGTATCTTGAGTATCTAACATATTCCACTGGTCTACCCTCTGTTTCTTAGCCAGTATCAAGTGGTTTTGATGATTACTGCTTTATAACACAATTTGAGATCTGGTAGGGCTAGGCTACCTTCCCCAACATTTCTTTTCATTAGTTCCTTTGATATTCTGAACCTTTTCTTTCCAGATGAATTTTGATATTATTTGTTCTAGTTCTAGAAAATAATTATCTGGTAGTTTGATGGCATGGCTCTGAATAAGTAAATTAATTTAGGTGGAATTGTCATTTTAGTTTGGTCTACCCACAAGCAACTGATGTTTTTCCACTTGCTTAGATCTGACTTTATTGGTGTGAAAAGTGTTTTGTAATTATGTTCATATAGTCCCTAGGTTTGTTTTGGCAGGTAGACTCTCAGATATTTTATAGTCTCTGCCATAACTTTAAAATGAGATTTCTCTTTCTATCTCTTGCTGTTGTGCTTTGTTTCTCAACTTCCTCTTCTGTTAATCTAGGCAATTTATATTTTTTAAAATAATCATCCATCTCATTTAGATTGTCAAATTTATGGGCATATGGTTGGGTAAAGTAATTTCTAATAACTGTTTTAATTTCCTCCTCATTGGAGGTTACTTCACCCTTTTCATTTGATATTGGTAATTTGGTTTTCTTCTTTTTTTTAATCCAATTGACTAAAAGTTTATCAATTTTGTTGTTTTTTTTCCTAAAATCAACTCAGTTTTATTTATTAGTTCAATAATTTTCTTAATTTCAATTTTATTAATATCTTTTGGTTTTCAGTATTTCTAATTTGGTATTTACTTAAGAATTTTCAATTTGTTCTTTTTTGAGCTTTTTCAGCTGTATGCCCAGTGTATTGATCTCCTCTTTCTCTATTTTATTCATGTAGGCACTCAAAGATATAAAACTTCTCCTAAGAACTGTTTTTGCAATATCCCATAAGATTTGATAGGTTGTCTCATTATTGTCATTCTCTTGAATGAAGTTGTTGATTGTTTCTATAATTTGTTGTTTAACCCACTCATTCTTTAGGATTAGATTGTTTAGTTTCCAATTTTTTTTTTGGTTTATGTTTCCATGACCTTTGATTATATATAATTTTTATGACATTATGATCTGAGAAGGATGCATTGACTATCTCTGCCTTTCTGCACTGGATTGTGACATTTTTATGACCTAGTACATGGTCAGTTTTTGTGTATGTGCCATGTACCACTGAGGAAAAGGTATATGCCTTTCTATCCTCATTCAATTTTCTCCAGAAATCTATCATATTTATCTTATCCAGTTTTATTCACCTCCTTAACTTCTTCTTGTTTATTGTGAGGTTAGATTTATCAAGTTCAGAGAGGTGGAGGTTGAGATTCCCCACAAGTATAGTTTTGTTGTCTATTTCTTTCTGTAGCTCCCTTAACTTCTCTAAGAATCTGGATGCTATACCACTTAGAGTATATAAGTTTAGTAATTAAATTACTTCATTGTCTATGATGCCTTTTAGCAGGATATACTTTCCTTTCTTATCTCTTTTGATTTGATCTGTTTCTGCTTTTGCTTTGTCTGAGATTAGGATTGCTACTCCTGCTTTTTTTACATCAGCTAAAGCACAAAATATTCTGCTCCAACCTTTTACCTTTACTCTGTGTGTATGCCCCCATTTCAAATGTGTTTCTTTTAAACAACATATTGTTGGATTATGGTTTTTAATTCATTCTGCTATCCATCTCCATTTCATGGGAGAGTTCATCCCATTCACATTCACAGTTATGATTACTGTGTCTTTTCCACCATCCCCTTTCCCCTTGTTTATGTTTTTAGTTCTTCCCTCTACCTTCCCCTCCACAATAAACTTCTATTTTTTGACCACCTCTTCCCTCAGTCATCCCTCCCTTCTTTCAGCCTCCCTCCCTTTTAATTCTCTTTTCCCTTACTACTTCTCCCCTCCCTTTTAGCCTCCCCTCCCTTTTCTTTCCCCCTTCCCCTCCTACTGTCTGTAGAACTAATTGTATTTCTATACTTAACTGAGTTTGTTGTATCCTCCTTGAATCTAATCAGATAAGAGTACCTCTCAAACAATGCTTCTCTCCCTCTCCTCTTTCCCTCTGCTGTAGTATATTTTTGTACACCTTCTTATGATGTAATTTACTTTTTTTGCTCCCTCCTTTTCACATCTTCAATTATAATCCCTTCGCACCCTTAAATCACATTTATTATCATCATTTCATTTAATTTATACCCACTCCCTCTATCTATGCATATCCCTTTTATATTTCATAGTAAATATACAATTCTCAAGATTAACAAGTATCATCTTCCCTTATAGGGATGTAAACAGTTTGCCCATATTGAGTAACAAGTTTTTTTTCTCCCTGTTTACCTTTTTATGCCTCTCTTGAGACCTGTGTTTGAAGATCGAATTTTCTATTGAGTTCTGATTTTCATCAAGAAGGTCTGGAAATCCCTTATTTCGTTGAATATCCATCTCCTTGCCTGAAATATTATGCTCAACTTTGCTGGGTAATTAATCCTTGGTTATAATCCCAGCTCCTTTGCCTTATGAAATATTATATTCCAATTCCTTTCCTCTTTTGATGTAGAAGCTGCAAGATCCTGTGTGATCCTGACTGTAGTTCCTTGATATTTGAATTTTTTCTTTCTGGCTGTCTGCAGTATTTTCTCTTTCACTGGATAGTTCTGGAATTTGGCAACAATATCCCTTGGTGTTTTTAGTTTGGCATCCCTTTCTGGAAGTGAATGGTGGATCCTTTCAATGACTATTTTCTCTCTGGATCTAGAACTCCTGGGCAATTTTCCTTGATGATTTCTTGGATGATATTGTCCAGGCTCTTTTTTCATTATGGCTTCCCAGTAGATTAACCAAAAAAGATTTTCTCTCCTGGATCTATTTTCCAGATCAGTTGTTTTTCCAATTAGATATTTTATATTTTCTTCTATCTTTTCATTCTTTAGATTCTGTTTGACTGATTCTTGATGCCTCATAGATTCATTAGCTTCTACTTGACTGATTCTAATTTTTATCAAACTGTTTTCTTCAGTTAACTTTTGCATCTCCTTTTCCATCTGTCCAATTGATCCTTTTAAGGAGTTATTTTCTCCAGTTAGGTTTTGTATTTTCTTTTTCCATTTGTCCACTGAAGCTAGCACATGGTGGGTGCTTAATAAATGATTATTGACTTGAACACCATAGAAGTAATGATGTGGCAAGAATATTGCCTGGGAAGCCAGAAGATAGCTTAACTCTGCCGCTGATTAGCTGTGTGACTTCAGATACATCACTTAAAATATATGAGCCTCAGTTTTCTCATTTGTAAAATGAAAGGGCCAAGTTTAATAGCCTCATTGGTTTCTTCCAGTTCTGAGAGTCTGTGATACAGCTGGATGGATTTTGTCATGTAGAACAGGAGTGGTAGTGGTGAGCCCTACAGGTAGAGAGGCCAATGTGTGATAAGGTCTGCTTTGTGTGTGGTTCAAAGGGACACAGAATAGATATCTCCTCCCACTCTTATCCAAGAGAAATTGTCATTCCTGACAGGAGGGGAGGTAGGACATTGGGGCCAGAAGCCACTCTCCTCTCCTCAGAGAGAGGGGACCAGGCTAGAAATATATCTACTTGCTTGTTTAAATGTTGTTTCTCTAGGGGATATGGTTGTGTTCCATCTAACTTCTGATGGCTTCTTCATTCAGAGGGGAGGGAGACTCCAATATCTATATTCGAGGTTAGCCACTTTCCTACCAAATACCAATTGCACAATGAACACACATAACGAATATAAAGGAACCCATTTATCCAAATCATAGCAAAACAGAGATGAGAGAAGGTCTACATGGGAGAATATATGCCAGACAATATAGAATGAAGAAGTTCTTCCTTTGGGAGCTAGGTGATTCAGCTCAATCAAGACCAAGAGTATTCAAGGGGAAAACTCCTCAAAGTCTCTAAAGTATCAAGCTGGATATAGGGTCTTGATGGAGATTGCCAGCTCCTGTCATGTCTTCCCAGGCTCTTTTTCTTCAGCAATCTGAAGTGGCATTGGCATCTTCCATTTTCTCTCTTGAAGCTGGAATCCAGAAGTGCTCAAAGTTATTCAATGCTTGAAGATTCAGGCTTGAGAAATCCAAAGGTGGGGGTGGGGAAAGTTTCTGACTTGAAGAGTCCCAAAGGGGGACTGGCAAAGGCTGGAGCAGTCTTGCTTCTCATCAACTGTGCCACACTCACACTCATTATGTTGGACAGGGTTTGAAAATCCATCAATAAGGAGAGAGTCAAACCCCAAAAGGAGAGACTCCATCAATAAGGAGAGAGGTTTTGCAACAGGGATTACAGTTGTTTGGAACCTGTCTTGCAGTTTTCACTGTAGTAATGATTGATTCCTATATCTATTTCAGTGAAATCACCATTATTATTATTCATTTATGCAGTTTTCTATATGGCACTGTTTTTCAGCATCATCAATATTTCTCCATGGATGAAGTAACCACAATTGCATTAGAATAGGTTTCTGCCCAATCTCCATTTAAGGGCTGTTTTCTGGACCTTCCTGGCTTCAGAGTGCAAATAATGTCATCACTTCTCTGATGTCCTAGTCTTCTTCAAAAATGAAGGATGAGCACACAGACAGACAGCATCTGTAGAATCTGCAAATTGGTGGGGCCTCATTATAATCAGCAAAGTAAGATAGAGCACTTTGTATAAAAGACTGTTACCTCTGGAATTCTCTCTTCTTTGACCAGAATTTCTTTTTTCTCTTGACCTTCAGGCCATAATGTTCTTCAAGTTTCTCTTTCTGAGGAAAAAAAGGATCATTCTCCAACTTTTCTTTTTGAAGACTTTTAATTCCAATTTCAGTTTTGATGTCAGATTTTTCTTTTATTTGTGCATTCAAAAGCCATTTTGCAATGCATGCATGAGAAAAGTGCAATTTTTTACCTAATTCTAATCTGATTTGATACTTTGTTAGAAAAGCTCACTGAAATCCAAAATCCAATTCTTACTCCTCCCTCATTTCCAAAGGTCATTCCCTTTTAAATGATTTTGTTCTCTTCTCCACCCTTTGACCCAGGATTCAGTTTCTCCCAACACATCAAAGGACACTCACCACTGCTACATAAACACTTTCTGACCTTTTACCTTTTACTTTCAAAGAAAAAATCTGATCAAATCTAATAGATTCCTTCCTTCTTCACTGTTTACCTTACCTCAGCTTGCTCCCTATCATATCATTATAGTCTCAATAATTCCATTGTCTTGAAGTCTTTTTATCATTTCCTAAAGTTTTATCACAGTTTTCTTTTTCAAACCTTAAATCTCTCCAAGCTCATCCAGGATCATATACGTAGAGTTGGAAGGGACCTCAGAAATAGTCTAGCCTTACTTCTTCCTTTTATGCTTCGTTCTGGTTCTATCTGAACTACTTTCTTCTCAAGTTCCATGAGCAAGCAAGGAGTTTACAGAGCTGGATATCACCTCCCATCCTGGATGAATTCCATCTCCCTTCACCTAAGAGCTTCACTGTAGCATAAACTGGTTGAAAAAATAACTCAACAAGTGATTTGATCATATGTTATAGGTTAGAGTCACATAGTTCAAACTCTTTTTTTTTAATGTGTATGTATTAGAGAGGAATATTTATATGTTGACTAAATATATATGGAATAAATGCAAAATAAGTCAAAGGTAATTAGGGCAGGACACCAAAGGAGGAAGCTAAGGTTCAGATAAGTTGAGTTTCCTATTGAAGGTCTCATAGTAATGGCAGAGCTGAGATTTGGACTTACACCCTTCAACTCCAAATCCAGTTCATTTAAATAATTTATCTACGTATGTAATCTATGCTCATGTCATGCCCTCTTATCTATTTTAATTACCATTTAATGCCTGGGCAGATGATGATGATGATGATGGTGATGGTGATTACCATAAATGGTAATGTAGTTTTTAATGATTACTCTTCCCAGCTGTCATCAGGAATTTCTGATGATCAACATGTCCCCCTTTTTGTGGGGGCAGAATGGGTAGGAAACTCCAGGATAGGAAAAAGAGAAGTGACAAGATACTTCAGCAATACAAACCTGGGCTCTTTTTTGTTCTGTCCCTTTATCCTTCTTAAGAGAGAGGCTATTTGCCAAGGAGGGCATCCACAAAGAAAGTCCTAGAATGGACTAAAACTTTTGGGCACAGAGAATAAAGTGCTGGCCTGCAAGTCAGGAAAACTCATCTTCCAGTTCAAATCTAACCTCAGACACTTACTGGGTTGTATGACCCTGGGCAAGTCACTTTACTCAGTTTCCTCATCTGTAAAATGAACCAGAGAAAGAAATGGCAACTGCTCCAGTATCTTTGCGAAAACAACCCAACACCCCAAAAGAATCGGACGTGACTGGACAACTGAAAGGCTACAATGACTATAGACTACCACAAATTGCTTCATTCTGCTTTTATCTGCCCTCGAACTTGGTGGATGGTGGTGTCTTCAACAGAAGAAGAAAAGATGGGGAAAGGGCAGATTTGGGGCATAAAAGATAGTTTTGTGTTCAGTATATTGAGTTTGAGATAAGAGACAATTCCCAGATTAAATACATCCAGTTTATAAATTCCCCTTTCACAAGCATAACTACTCAGAAAGAGCCAGTGGCTGTAAAAAGCTCTCCTTCCTTCCCCATTGCCACCAGCTGGAATTCCTCTCTTTTTCTCCTTCCTCCTCCTCCTCCTCTTCCTTTTTCTTCCTCCTCCTCCTTCTCCTCTTTCCTCCTCCTCCTCCTCCTTCTTCTCCTTCCTCTTCTCCTCTCTCTCCCTTTCTCTCTATCTCAGACTAGTCCATTTCAGCTTAGGTCTCAGAGAAAAACCCTGGACTTTCTGTGAGAGGTGACAGCTGGGCCCTAGAGCTCTTACCTCTAAGTGAGGAGAGGGGGAGGAGATCGGGAGAAAAAAGCTGGGGAAACTGCTCATGACACTGTTATTTCAAGAATTCCCGGTTGAAACCTCAGTGGCATTTACTTATAGCATCCTTGTTGTTCCTGAGGTCTGAATCATTTGCTAGAAGGAGTCAGTCTTCATTTATCCAAGTCTAAGGGTCTAAGTGCAGGGTCTAAGAAGGATAAAGGGACAGAACAAAAAAGAGCCCAGGTTTGTATTGCTGAAGTATCTTGTCACTTCTCTTTTTCCTATCCTGGAGTTTCCTACCCATTCTGCCCCCACAGAAAGGGGGACATGTTGATCATCAGAAACTTAGTTCAGATTAATTGCTTCGTTACAGGTTCATTTCAGAGTCGGGTCTAGGGCCTGATCTGTGTCTATGATAGCATGACTAGTAGTGGCTGGATCTGACCTGCTGAGGGGAAAGAGTGAGAGCAGAGAGTAAACTTCTTTGTCTGCTTTCCCCTTACATACCAACCCCACCCCCCTCTCCTCAGGACGCATTGCCTCTAGCCTACTCATTATTATAGCCACTCTTTTTTTTAAAGCAAGCTTAGCAGAGTGTATTTTTCAGCTGATAAATGAAGACTGACTCCTTCTAGCAAATGATTCAGACCTCAGGAACAACAAGGATGCTATAAGTAAATGCCACTGAGGTTTCAACTGGGAATTCTTGAAATAACAGTGTCACGAGCAGTTTCCCCAGCTTTTTTCTCCCCATCTCCTCCCCCTCTCCTCACTTAGAGGTAAGAGCTCTAGGGCCCAGCTGTCACCTCTCACAGAAAGTCCAGGGTTTTTCTCTGAGACCTAAGCTGAAATGGACTTCTGTCGTTTGAGTACAAAACCCCATCATTTATCACTTTTGTATTACTTTTTCTTGCCCTGCAGGGTCTAAATAAATGAAAAATGAGGAAAGGGTTGGGCCTGGGGGGCAGAGGCATAGACAGCATCTTTTTATTTCCTTCTGATTTGTAAATGGCAAAAAAATTCTTAAAACGGCTTGATGTGAAATTTACGCTGTAATTGACTATATTTTGTAGTGATTTGTCTGAACTGAACCAACAGATGATACTAGTGGAAAGAGAAGGAGGAACGGTTATTTATATGATTTCAAACTAGGAGAGAACTGAGAGGCCATTCAGCCTCCTCCTCCCCCAATTATTCATTTTATAAATGAAGAAACTGAGAACCTGAGAGTGACATCCTCAACTTCACACAAGTGGTAGGTAAAGGGTGGAAATAAGATGGAAACCTCAATTCTCTTAATGCAAATTCAGTGCTCTTTTGCTTAGATAATACTGTTAAGGATCTGTCCTTAAGTAAAAAGAAAGGGGGTATTCCAGGAATCTCCCAGGAGTTTGCTAGGCAGGAGAACAGTCCCCTAGGAGTAAGATCAATTTAAGATGAGGCTCAAAGACTAAAAGGTTGAAGGTCAACCACATATGCATAAGAAAGACAGGAATTTGAAAGATAGAGCTGAGGTCAATGAGGTGGAAGGCAAAGTAGCTTCCCTTACCCCCTCATTTTTATTTGCCAAGGAGACAAAAAAAAAATCCCTTTGAGACTGAGAAAAACTTGGGGAAGTCTTATATCCAGATTGCCCTTGGCAGTTTGTTTGTAAGGACAGCCTGCACTAAATGCTGACTGGACACAATTTTGTGTTTTGCAAGGACTTTCTAATCCTACATTAGATAAAGAGTAGTAAAAAGAACTGTTTACCTTTAAAGGAGTAGGGAGAGAAGGAAGGATGAGGTTAAAAAAGAGACAAATCTCCAGGGCTTTACTCAGTTGGCTGCTTGGTGTATGGTCTGGGAGACTGTCTTCTAAAAGCATGGACTCTCCTTCAGAGAAGGAACACCTTTAATAGCCAAGGTTCAAAGATCTGCCTCTACTTATGGGGAGAGTAAAAAAAAAAAAAACAAAGAAAAAACTAGGTTGCTAATCCATTGATTGTGTGTGTGAATTCCCCCTTCACCCATGTGCCCTAGCCACATTATCTAAATGTGCGTGCCCTTGCCCACATGAGTCCTGGCCAGACATGTTCACTACATCCTTGAAAGCGTAATTCATGTCTGATGTTGCACGGTGGCTGATGTTTTCTGGTGATGTCATCGTGCTGCTGTTGCCAGGCCTGTCTGTTGGGTATCTTTGCCAGATATTCCTCCCTGTTGAGGAGTGCTCCTCAGCTAGTCTCATTGTCCTGGTTGGTCACTGCTAGTCATTATGGAGCTTCTATTTCCAGCTTCTGAAGGCTTCAGCTGGAGTTCTCAACTACTACTTCTTCATAATAGTGGTCTCCATTATCATTTAACTTAAAGCCCAAATGCTTTAGCCACAGCTTTTTTTTTTGTTTGTTTGTTTTTTCTTTCAGAAAAGCGGAGTCCTCTGCCTTTCATTGGCCATTTTACTCTGCTACTTATTGTGTGACCTTGGACAAATGACTCCTCTGAGTTTCAGTTTTCTCATCTGCAAAATGGAAGAGTTGTACTATATTTTCCTTAAGGTCCCTTTCAACCCTAAAGTTCCCACTCCTTCTTAAATTCTTTATGAATGTTTGGCAGTTTGGGGCCTGGGGACACAACCACTGATTATAGCATCATGACTATTACATACATGACTTTCTGTAGAGGGCACAACCATCTGTCCCATCATTCATTTTCACAACCTTGTCGTCATCCTCAACACTTTCTTTTTCCTAACTAAGTCTTGTCAAATCCATTTCATCAACATCTTTCTCCCTATCTACCTAGCCACAACCAGAGTTCAGGCCTTCATCACTCTTCTCCAGAATTGTCTCAGTAGCTTCCTAAACAAAGGGGATGAGATTGAAAAAGTCTGGGAACGTGGGGTATAAATCTTGTATCCACCAGTTGAATTGAAGGGTCTTTATAACAATAATTGTTCTCATTCCCGTAACAAGAGACAGAGCTACAATCCATGTTGTTGTTGCCCAGTTATTCAGTTGTGTCCAGTTCTTTGTGATCCCATGCACCATACTGTCCATGGCATGGTATTTTCTTGGCAAAGATACTGGAGTGATTTGCCATTTCCTTCTCCAGCTCATTTTATAGAAAAAGAAATTGAGGCAAACAAAGTTAAGTGACTTTCCCAGGGTCACATAGCTAGTGAGTTTTTGAGGCTGGATTTGAACTCAGGTCTTCCTAACTCCAGACCCCATCCATTGAGCCATCTAGTTACCCCTGTACTTACACACAGTAAGCACAAAATAAATGTTTGTCGGATTAAATTAGACAACGTATTCCAAATCCCCACTAAGATATTTATAAAAGTACTTCTCTAACACAGTCATTTTGCAAATCAGGAGACTTCTCTTCACTTAGAGGTTACCTAGGATTCAATTATTTAGGTTCAATTATTTAGGAAGAATCTGCAGCAGGAAGTCATAAATCAAGCCCAGTGACATTAACCAGTTCAAAACAAAGCTTAAATCATATCCACTCTTTTTTAAGGATGTGAAATAAAGATAGATAGTCCAACAAAATTATCATATGCCTTATTCTTCTTGGCTAGGAGAGGTCTGATTTCATAGCTTTCTTACCTTCTGAAGGGTTAGAGATTCTAGTACAATCTGTCCTATTCTTCTGGGTTAGTAAATTTCCTTAGCGCTAGCCTAATAATCTAGATGGAAGGAAAAGTCAAGATTTCTAGAATCATTCAAACCTCAGTGAACCCAGACCAATTGGTGTTGGTGAAAAAATACCATGCTAACCACTGATGGAGATCAGAGTCAAAGTTAGAGTCAGTAAGCATTTATTAAGGACCACCTATGGGCTGGGCTCTAGGGACACCAAAAAAGGCATAAGCCAGTCACTGCCCTCAAGGAGCTTACAATCTAAGGAGGGGGAAGGCAGAACATAAGAGGAAGCTATAAAAGAGTGAAAGTTACCCAGCAAGAGGGCATGATGAAGTCTCACAGCCAGGGTTGTTGCTTATCAGAGGGGAGAGGGGAAGGGAGTGCTGAGGAGGTGTACATTTCAGAGTTGATTTCATCTTACAAAATGGTGATTTTATGGAGACCATGAAATCCAGGAAAGTAGCAATGGGAAATGATTAAATGCAAAGTAAACTTCGAATCCTCAGGAAACAAGCAAGATCTTCAGTGTGAGATGGAAGGATTGTTACTGATTCTCCTAGAGGTTGATGCAGGTTTCTGGAAATTGGAAGAACAGTGAGACCACTTTTAAAATGGCTGCTAACCTTTGTTAGGAAGAAAAGTACTTGTTCTGGGCAAGATAATACAATGTCTAGAGTACTGGACATTAGAAAATAGGCATTTTATTTTACTTCATTTTGCTGATGAAACTCACTTTTTCATTCATAGCTATAGTAAAACCATTGTTAGAAGTCCTGGTGAGCCTGTAAGATTGGGACATCTTCATCAGACAATAAAATATTCAGCCCAAAACATGTTTTGGGCATTTTTATTTCTAATGGAAGTCTTTTCTCTCTTGAAGGAACTATGAACTCTGATAAACATATTGAAATCCAGAGAAGCAGAACTATTCTAGCATTACAGAAATTCCCAAAGGGAGATGGATTACTCCAACACAATCTTACATTATGCTAAATGTCATAAATGGTTAGGAAAGTTATCTAAGTGATGGAGATAAATATATTCCAATGACCTGGGAACTCATCTGTTTTAAATTCCGTTAAAAACCTGTGGTCTGTAATAAAAGCTAGACTTGGAAAAATGGGATACTCACTCAAAGTACACTTTCTATCCAATCAAAAAGTATGTGATCAAAATATATAATGAAGAATTAAAGAAGAGATGTAAAAAACTTATGAACTCAACATCAAATTCAAAACTAAACTCATTATCTTTCCTCTAAGCTGCCATTCCCCCTTCCAAACTTCTTATTAGTGTTGAGGGTACCACACATCCTCTCAGTCACACAGGTTCCCACCTTAGAAATCATCCACATTCTCTTTCACATCCTATATATAGTCCACTGCCAAAACTTGTCAGTTTTATCTCTGTAATATCTTGCATATGCTTCCTTCTGTTTTCTTACTGCCACCAAGTTGGTACAGGCTCTCATCACCTCACACTTGGACAATTGCAGCAACCTACTGGTTGGTCTCCCTGCATCGAGTCTGTCTTCCATTTAGCCACCAATGTGATCTTCCAAAAGCACAAATTTGACCAGTTCACCTCCTTTCTCAATAGACTCCAGTGGCCCCTCATCATGTCCAGGACCAAATATAAAATCCTATTTTGCATTCAAAGATTTTCATAATCTGGCCTCCTCTTGCAGTTCCAGTCTTCTCATGTCTTACTCCAACATGCGGGGCCATCTCTAGTCATTCTGAGACGGCTCTGGAGGACAAAGTGAAGCGGATGATGTTGCATAACCCTCCCTCACTTAAATCCAATTCACTTGCAAGTTATGGCATCACCTTCCTGGCGTCATGGTCCTCTTTGGGAACAAAGGACAAACCGCACCAACAACAACCGCCCCCACATACTCCATCAAACAGTGATACTAGCCTTGCGCAAGGATTGTCTTTTGCTTTTTTTTTGTATCCATAATATTTAGCCCTGTGCCTGACACATAGTAGACACATGATAAATTAATTGATTTAATAACAAGTGAATAATAACAAGTAAAACAAATGGTTGTAAAGGAGGACATATAATGTATAAAACATCTTTTAAACATGGAAAAAGTTGTTAAGGTTCATCATTATATTGATGCATTTCATTATTTTACCTTCTCCCAATTTAATTCACAAATCACTGCAATTATTATTTTTCAAGGAATTAAGACTCAAAATGACCCTCATAATTTACCCACCCCTAATCTTTGGTTCCAGCCAGGTTTTTCCCACAAAGATTTTACTTAGAACTCACTATTTTACCTCAAACAATCAGTACATTTTTTTTTTTAAATAGGTGTTCTCTTTAACCCAACAATATCAGTTCTAGGTCTGTATCCCAAAGGGATCATAAAAATGGGAAAAGGTTCTACATGTACAAAAATATTTATAGGAGTATTTTTTGTGGTGGTCAAGAACTGGAAATTGAGGGGATGCCCATCAATTGGGGAATGCCTTGAACAAACTGGCAAACGAATGCAATGGAATACTATTGTGCTATAAGAAATGATGAGCAGGTGGACTTCAGAAAAACCTGAAAAGTGTTATGTGGACTGATGCTGAGTGAAGTGAATCGAACCAGAAGAACATTGTACACAGTAACAGCCACAGTGTGACTGACTTTGCTAGACTTAACCCTTCTCAGAAATGCAAGGACATAAAACAATTCCAAAAAACTCATGACGGAAAATGCCATTCCCAGCCAGAGAAAGAAATATGGAGTTTGAATACATATCAAAGCACACTATTTGCTCTCTTGTTTTGTTTTGTTTTCTCATGGTTTCTCCCACTCATTCTAATTCTTCTATTCAACAAGACTAATGTGAAAATATTTTTAATAAGAGGAGGGAGGATGGAAGGGAGGTGGAGAAAATTTAAAACTTATGGAAGTGAATGTTGAAAACTGAAAATGAACAAATTAATTTATTACAAAATAGGTGTTTATTGCTATTTTTATTTTTTACATTACCATTGTTTCCTCCAGCATTTCTTCCCCTTTTTCTCCCAGAAAGCTACTTTATGTTTGCTACAGGAGTTCACTTAAGGTGCTGGAGACCTCCATTAATTTCTCTTGGTACCTTAAGAAAGCCATTGGAGAACTTGGGTTGTCCCCTTGTTACCCCTCACACTTAGGAAGTTAGCAGACCTCCTCTTGTGCTCATCCATTGCTCTAATGATAGCCTTTAGTGTACTTCTTAATTCCTCGCAATGTGCAATAGCCCGCTTACAATACCCTGAGCCTTTCCATTGCTTTTTGGATAATTTTTCATTCCAGTTCTTTGAAGCCTGTACTGTTCCATGACTCATAGCCAAATAATAACATGGGAGGAATATTGTACTAAAAATATGCACCATTGTTTCAGGGAGAAGTCTAAGGTCATTCATAGAACTTTCCAAATTCCCGAAGGTAATACAGCCCACTCTCTCTATTTCTTCGTTAGGGGGCCCAATCCACTTGTGGGGTCTGTCAAAGACATATGCTAATCAAGAAGGGGCACTTAGCAGCACAGTCAAAGGGCATTCCAAACAGAGGCTAAGATATGGATGGGGGAAGCCTGGAGCTCATAAACCCAAGGGAAGGTGAAAAAAATGATAGAAGTAGAAGAACCATTCAAGGAGAAGGAGATTGGGTATAGGGTGTGGAAGGAAGACTCTCTGAGTCAGAAGGTGGGATCAAAGTAAGACATTGCCCTGAGAAAAATAAACTAGCCACTTATGACAGTTTGTTTTTTTTAAAGTCAAAGAGACTCCTGGCTGAGAATGTGGTTGGAGGAAGTGGAAGACTAGGATTATATTGTTCCTAAGAAGAAATTTGCAGATACTAAGGCAAATTTATTTTCATCCTTCCTGTCATTCACTATTTAAATTTATTTTTGCTGATATCTTTCCTTTTTATACTATCTCTCTTTCTAAATGTATCCCTAGTCCCTCCTCTATCTAGTCGACCATCTTTCATAATAAAGAATAAAAAAAGTAGGGAAAAAAACAAGTCACCAAAAACAAAGCATCATTGATGTCCAACAGTATATAATAACAGTAATAGTAATAAATAAATAATAATGGATAATTTTTATTTAGTGCTTGCTGTGTGGCACACAGTGTGTTAAGTGCCTTGATAATTATCATCTCATTTGAGCTTTACTATTACTATTCCTATTTTACAGATGGGAAAAATGAGGCAAACAGAGGTTTACATATCTTGCCCAGGGTCATATAACTAGGAAGTGTCTGAGGTCAGATTTGAATTCAAGTCTTCCTGACTTCAGGTTTTGCAATCTATCCACTGCATCATCTGTTACTGTACATACAGAATCTTATGTTAAAAATAATGGCCCTTAATAGAACAATGCATGACAACTCTGAAGGATTTAGGATGAAAAATGCTATCCATCCCCAGAGAAAGAACTGATGGTATCTGAAGCAACTTTTTTTAACTTTCTTTATTTTTCTGGGATTTTTTTTAATCTATGATTTCTTTCATAACATGACTATAATGGATATGTTTCTCATGACTACACATATACATTCTATACGGAATTGCTTGCCTTCTCAATGAGGAGGGGCTGGGGAGGGAGGAAGGGAGAGAATGTGGAGCTCAAAGTCTTAAGAACAAATGTTAAAAATTGTTTACATGTAATGGGGAAAAATTAAATAATAAATAAATACAAAAAAAAATAATAATGGCCCTTGTTTCAGGAAAAGGCTTGAAGTCATTAAAAGCATTGTCTAATTTGCCAAATCAGCCGCTAGGTGGTGCAGTGTAGGTAGAGTGCTGGGAGGATGTCAGGAAGATTCATCTGCCTGAGTTCAAAGCTGGTCTCTGACACTTACTAGGTGTGTGAGTCTGAGCAAGTCACTTAACCCTGCTTGCCTCAGTTTCCTCATCTGTAAAATGAGTTGGAGAAGGAAGCGGCAAATCACTCCAGAGCCAAGAAGACCCCAAATAGGGTCACAAAAGGTTGGACATGACTCAAAACAACTGAACAACTGTCATCAAAGAAGAAAAGAGTTTATTACAGAAATCTTTCTAAATTTTTTCCATTTTCTTCTTTGTTTTCCTTCCCATTTCATTCTTAAATGACTTTATGATGATCTGGTTTGAGGGGAGTCTCTTGCTCTTTCTATAAACTTGTGCATGTCATTAGGTTGTAAAAGTATGGTGGTAATTAGAGGATTTCCTTTGATCTGCTGGAATACTGTACCTCCCATAGAGATGAGCATGTGTGATCTGGCTCCAGGAAGAATGTCTTTAGTCTTAAAGTATTGGTACATTGGGAAGATGCAGTGATCCCTTACTAATTAATAGCTGTGGTTCTCATCACAGAGGATTGGTCACTGAGTCAGGAAGACTCATCCCTCCAGTAACCATTCATTGGAAAGACCAAATTCTCTGCTTTTCTCTTTCAAGGCAGCCTCTTGGTTAGGACATAAACCATACAACTCTCCCCAGCTTTCATGGAAGGTGCTCACTTTTCACTCCTCAGAAAGAACTATGGTTCTTTCCATGTGGTTGCACATGCATGATAACAAGTACATCTCTTTGCCTAGGTGAGGCTGAGGCTGAATCTCAAGACCTTGGTCACCTCTATTATTGCTGTCTGTTTCCCAAAGCACAGGAATTAAAATAATGATTCAAATAAATAGAGGTTTTCAGCCTTAGTGCTTACTTCCTGTGCCCAAGAGGTCCAAAGTCATTGAGAAGTATGGGTGCTGGATGAGAAGTTTTTCGTCTTGGAGATGACTAATACTAGGGCAGTGCTCCATGTATTTCAGCTGACCAAAAGATCAGAATCTTGAGCTGTTTGAACAGTGTAGACTGAGGTGAATATGTAATTTATTCAGCACTCCTAGAAGTTTCCTAGTAATTTTTACCTCTGAGAGTATCATTGAGGTAATGGACTTTTCCAAGCCCTTTTAGTACCTATTTAGTATTTTGTTACCTTGTTATGAACTCTTGTGAGTCCTCTGTGACAAATAATGTCATCACATTTTAAGTATTTTCAATGTATGTTTATGAATTTTTTGTCTTAAGCCTGTTTTTTTTTTTTTAATGGTGGAGGAGATACCTAGCTGTCTTATATTGAGCATCTATGACTTCGAATAACATTTCTAAAATGGACTCTGTGGATCCCTCTTGGGAACATTAATCAAAGCTTAGATTTATATAAAGAGATTTTCCTGAGATAACTCTAGGTGGGGTATTCTCAACCAGAGTACATGAGGAAAAAAATTCCTAAGTCCCTTTATTTTAGGGTCAGTCTCCCTCCGAGGACCTGATCACGTTTGGAACATTGTGTAGTATTTTCATTAGTCCTAAACTTCTAGCTCTTGTAAAAGAAAAAAAAATCACCTTTTTAATATATCATTTCCCCAATGATATTATCTGGCTGTGAATCTTAGAGTCTCAGAAGGTTTTGAATTTCCGTTGACTCAAAAGCCATGATAGGCATAGATTAGTAGGTATAAGTAGACTGCGAAATATTATTAATCCTTCCATTAAGTAGCCAACAAATATTTACGAAATGCCTTCTCTGTGCTAGGTACAATTACGATACAATTATGGGAATGAATTTATTGTGTATTAGATACTCTTCACTGTGCTAAATTCTGGGGTTGCAAATACATACAAACTAGACAGTCTCTGTCTTGGAAATGAGCTTCAGGGAACTCATTTTCTAATGAGAGAAGTGAATATATAAAGTGGTCCTTTTAAAAAGCAGGAAGGACACAGTTCTAGGACAGAGGCATGGTTTGGAAATAGCCAGGAAATGCTGTTGAAGCTAACTCTCACTTATCACAGTCTAGGGTTCCAGGAATGAAAGGCATTTTCATGGACCTATGAGATCAGAGTAGGATGTGGTCAGGTTAGGTATTAGAAGTGAGCGATAACAGATGGAAAAAGAGTAATGTGCTGATTTGCAAGAAATATCAAAAGCATTAGGATATTCTGATCTCTTCAAAAATCTAAAAAAAACCCAAACCAAAACAAAAAAACAAACCCAAGTATAGAGGGAATGATTTGGCCTAAGGGTGATTGTTTATAGGTAGGTGACTGTGCTCCCTACATTGATAATATGTATAGATTTCTTTGTTACTACGATGGATTTGGCTTTCTGGTGTTTGAATGAATGTTTTGGTTTCATCTTTGAGGAAGAGAGTTTATATTTTGTGAATTTAGCCTGGAAATGCATCACATTAGTGCTACAGTCAGGCACTGTACTGAGAGCTTTACAATTATTATCTCATTCCATCCTTACAACATCCCTTGGAGGTAGGTGCTATTATCATTCCCATTTAGCAGATGAGGAAACTGAGGCAAATAGAGGCCCATTGACTTGCCCAGGGTTACACAGCTAGTTAGTATCTGAAGCTGAATTTGAAATCAGGTTTTCCTGACTCCAGGCCTGGTAATCTACGTAATATAGCATCACCTAACTCTGTGTGTGTGTCTGTGTGTGTGTGTGTGTGTACACATGTATAAATGTACATTTATACATATGTATGTATGGTATGTGTGTATATACATGTATATGTATAGACAGGCATACAGGTGGTATAGTGGACAGAGCACCGGGTCTGTCAGGAAGACCAAAGTACAAATCTAGCCTCAATCACTTACTAGCTATGTCATCCTGGGCAAACCACTTAACCCTGTTGGCCTCAGTTTTCTCATCTGTAAAGTGAGCTAGCAAAAGAAAAGGCAAACTGTTCTGGAATCTCTGCCAAGAAAACCCCAAATTGGGTTGCGAAGAATCAGATATCACTGAAACAACTGAACAACCAAGACACATTTTGTTTTGTTGTCCTCCCCTTTGTGCTCCACAGGTGTTAGAATTTTTACAAACTGAAGATTCGCAGCAACCTTGTGTAGAGCAAGTCTGTCGGCACCATTCTTCCAACAGTGTGTCCTCACATCGTATCTCGGTGTCACATTTTAGTAATTCTTACAATATTTCAAACTTTTTCATCATAATTATATCTTTTATGGTTATCTGTGATCAGTCATCTTTGATGGGACTAGTGTAATCATTTAGGATGCTAAACTGTGCCACATAACACAGTGAACTTAATCAATAAATGTTGTGCGTGTCCTGACTGCTCCACCAAGCTATTCCCTGTCTCTCTCCCTCTCCTCCGGTCTCCCTATTTCCCTGAGACACAGTGATATTGAAAATAGGCCAATTAATAACCTGTAATGGTCTCTTAAGTGTTCGAGTGAAAGGAAGAGCGAAACCATGGAGTAAAATTCATTGTCCTATTTTAAGAAATTGCCACAGTCACCACAATCTTTAACAACCACCGCCCTGCTCAGTAAGCAGCCATCAACACTGAGGCAAGACACTCCACCAGAAAAAGATTACAACTCACTAAAGGGTCTGATAATGAATAGCATTTTTTAGCAATAAAGTGTTTTTTTAAAATTAAGGTATGTACATTGGGGTTTTTAGACATATACTATTGCACACTTAGCAGACTATGATATAGTGTAAACATGACTTTTATAATGCACTGGGAAACCAAAAACTTGCGTGACTTGCTTTCTTGAAATATTTGCCTTATTGCAGTAATCTAGAGAATTGAACATGCAGTACCTCCTAGGTATGCCTGTGCATGATAAATATTAAAAGAAAGAATACAAGTAGCTAAATCCCAGAAAGTTTGAGAGGAATGCTACTAGCACTGAGGAAGATCAGGAAAGTCTTCATGTGGAAAGTGGTGCTTGAGTTTCTGTGATGTAGAGGGAAGAAGTGTGTTCCAGGTACGGCAGTGGTCAGTGGTTCAGAGACCAGAGATGATGCATCAGAAGGCCAAGAGAGTAATGTCTAATCAAGATGGAAAGATGGACTGGCCAGGCCTTAAAAAGTTACCAAAGGAGTTTCTGTTTGATTCTAGAGGCAATAGGGAGTTCATTGTGAGGAAGTGACATAGTCAGATCTATTTTCACGTTTCTTTAAAAAAAAGTGCCTCAGGATGAGTTGAATAGGAAGAAATGATGTGTAAAAAATAAAATTAAGGGGTGAGAGAGGAATATATTGGGAGGAGAAAGGGAGAAATGGAATAGGGAAAATTATCTCATTAAAAAGGCAAGAGAAAGTTTTTTCAATGGAGGGGAAAAGGAAGGTGAGAGGGAAAAAATGAAGCTCACTCTCATCACATTTGGCTTAAGGAGAGAATAACATGCACGCTCAATTTGGTATGAAAATCTATCTTACACTACAGGAAAGTAGGAGAGAAGGCGATAAATGGTCTGAGGGGGGATGATGGAAGGGAGGGCAAATGAGAGGAGCGGGGTAATTAGAAGTAAACACTTTTGGGAAGAGATAAGGTCAAAAGAGAGAATAGAAGAAATGGGGGCAGGATAGGGTGGAGGGAGATATAGTTAGTCTTTCACAACATGACTGTTATGGAAGTCTTTAGCAAAACTACACATATATAGCCTATATTGAATTGCTTGCCTTCTCATTGGGAATGGGTGGGGAGGGAGGGAGGGAGAGAAGTTGGAACTCAAAGTTTTAAGAACAAATGTTGAGAATTTTTTTTGCATATAACTGGGAAATAAGAAATACAGGTAATGGGGTATAGAAAATTATCTTGCGCTACAAGAAAAGAGAGATTAGGATAAGGGAAGGGAGGGAAGATTGGGGGAGGGGGTAATCAGAATGCATGGTGTTTTGAGGTAGGGGAAGGGGAGAAAAATTGAAACTCAAAATCTTGTGGAAATGAATGTTGAAAACTAAAATTAAATAAACAAATTGAAAAAAAAGAAAAATGCTTTGGGGAGCAGCTATGTGGCTCATTGGATAGAGCACCCAGCCTGGAGTCAGGAGGACCTGAGTTCAAATCTATCCTCAGACACTTGACACTTACTAGCCATGTGATCTTGGGCAAATCACTTAACCCTTGATGCCTTGCAAAGAAAAATGCTTTGGCAGTTGTGTGGAAAATGAATAAAGTTTGAAGCAAGGAGAACATTTAGAAGGCTGTTGCAACAATGTTGCTGTTCAGTTGTGTCTGACTCTCCATAACCCCATGTGGGGTTTTCTTGGCAAAGATAATGGAATGCTTTGCCATTTCCTTCTCTGCCTCATTTTACAGATGAGGAAACTGAGGTAAACAGTCAAGAGACTTGTTCAGGGTCACACAGCTAATAAGTACCTGAGGCCAGATTTGAACTCAGGAAGATGAGCCTTGATCTGATCCTCTATCCACAGTGCCACCTAGCTGCCCCTGCCACAATCTAGGCTAGAGGTAATAAATTCCTGAACAAATGTAGCTGTGTAAGTGGAGAGAAGGTGTCTGGTGTGAGAGACTGTGCAAAGGTAGAGATGGCAACATTTGGCAATGGATTGGATATACGAGGTGAAAGAGTACAAAGAGTTAATAACAATTTCAAGGCTGCGAATCTGGGAGAGTAGAAGAATGGTGGTGCCTTCTATAGACGTAGAAGAGTTTACAAAAGGGCAGGATTTGAGAGGGAAGAAAATTAGGTCAGTTTAGGGTATATTCTTGCCACTAAAGTCCTCGGTACTAGCAAATGGTTCAGCATTGGAAATGGATATGATTTAACAATGATAGCACTAAAGAAGATGTGTTATCATTTGCCTTGCCACTTTACTCTGAGGACCAAGGGGTTTTTCCATATGCCCTGCAGCTAACCTCTGCTATGTGTGTTGTCTCTATTAGAATGTGAGTTCTTTGAGAGCAAGGATTGTCTTACTTTTCAATTTATATTCCCAGAGTTTAGGATAGTGGTGCAGTGAATAGAGAGCACTGTGCCTGGAGTCAGGAAGACTTTATCTTCCTGAGTTCGAATCTAGCTTATTAGACACTTATTAGACACTTTGGACAAGTCAGTCACTTAAACCTGTTTGCCTCAACTGTAAAATGAGTTGGAGAAGGAAATGGCAAACTACTCTAGTATCTGAAAACTCCAAATGAAGTCATGAAGAGTTGGACATGATGGAAATGACAACAACAAACTTTTAATAAAACTTTTTGATAACACTAATCTATAGGAGAATTAAAGTATGAAATGAGGCAAGACTCACCCAGGGTATCTCCCATGTATTTGCCCCTCATCTGCCCCATGAGAATAAGATCATATATCTTGAACTATTAAGGAATCTTAGAAGTTATCTAGCTCAATCTCATCAGTTTACAAATAAGGAAAGTGAAGCCCAAGTGTTTTAAGATCATGATAACATCTACAGTCTGTACTCTCCTTGATGACTGAGTCTTAAACATAAGCACATGAAGCCATTTGTCAGACTACTCAATAGGCGTTTTGCATTTCAACCTGACTGTGCACTGTCTAACCAGTTCCTTCCAGGACCATGTCTTTAGACAAGCCATTCAGGCATCAGACTCATCTCTCCAAGAAGCACTGGAGTAGTTACCAAGGTGTCCTCTAGAAGTGCAGTCAGAAATAACTGAGGACCGCAAAGAGGTGGCCTCCCTTTTATCATGGCCAACCCTTCCTTCCATATGCAGTCTTGAACCCTTCCCCAGAACTTTCAGGCAGATTGTCCCACTGTCACCCCCACTTCCTTACCCTCAAGCTCTCTGTAACTACTGGTTCCTTACCGGCTGCCTACAAACATTTCCTCGTCCCTTTCATCCTTGAATAAAACCTTCATTTGATTCTACCATCCTTAATAAGATCTTATATCTATCTTTCTAATCTTTTTTTGCTAAACTCTTTGAGAAAGCCAGATAAACTAGATGTCTCCACTTCCTCTCCTTTCACTCTCTTCTAAACGGTATAAAATTCTCCTTCCAAAGTCACCAATAATCTCTTAACTGCCCATTCTAATAGCCTTTTATCAATCCTTATAATACTTAACTTCTATGCAACATCTAACACTGTTGTTGGAGTTTGTTTTCTTTTTTGGACACTTTATGCTCTCTAGTCTCTAGAGTTTTTGCTTCTTTCCTTCCTACTCCCTTCCTTCCTTTCCTTCTTCAGTTCTTTCTTTCTTTCTTTCTTTCTTTCTTTCTTTCTTTCTTTCTTTCTTTCTTTCTTTCTTCCTTCTTTTTCCTTCCTTCTTTCCTTTCTTTCTTTCCTTCCTTCCTTCTTTCCTTTCTTTCTTTCTTTCTTTCTCTTTCTTCCTTCCTTCCTTCTTTCCTTTCTTCCTTCCTTCCTTCCTTCCTTCCTTCCTTCCTTCCTTCCTTCCTTCCTTCCTTTCTTTCTTTCTTTCTTTCTTTCTTTCTTTCTTTCTTTCTTTCTTCTTCCTTCCTTCTTTCCTTTCTTCCTTTCCTTCCTTCCTTCCTTCCTTCCTTCCTTCCTTCCTTCCTTCCTTCCTTCCTTCCTTCCTTCCTTCCTTCTTTCTTTCTTTCTTTCTTTCTTATTTTCTATTCTTTCCTGGTTCTCTTACCTATCTGATCACACTCAATCTCCTTTGCTAGTTTATCCATGACATAATCACTAATTATAGATGTACCCCAAGGATACATTCTGATTTTTATCTTGTTCCTTTAAACTACCTTAATTTGTGAACTCATAAGCTCTCAGGTTCAAGTAGGTTGGGCACACGATTCTTGGATTTATTTATCCAGCCACAGGTTCACCCTTGAGCCATAGACCTTTATCACTCCCTTTTGGTCATCTAGAATTCCTAGGAGGTCCTGTAGACATATCAAATTTCATATATTGACTCACTATTTTTATCCCCAAACCTTCCTCTCTTATTGACTTCCCTCTTGCAGCATAGGTTGGTTTACAACAACCAACCATAGGGTACCACCATCCTTCCAGTCATCTAGTCTTGGAACCTCACTGTCATCCTCATTGGTTGGCTGTTGTCCTTTGTTTTCGAAGAGGACCAAAATGACATCACCATGATAAAGTGAAATTTCAGTGAGTTGGCCTCTGGCTGATCAGACCAATATGAGTTCATAATACTCTACCACAGGTTAGGCACAGATAGTCTGTGTGAATATTTGGGATGGATACTCCAAATATGCACACCCTACATTTACTTTGCACTGTCTCAATTCTGCTTTGCCCATAGAGTACAGCACCCTTTCTGATGTGGGCACGCCATGCTGAGTGGTCCTGTGTCAGTATCTCCCATGTCCCACAATCAAATCCAAAGTTCTTGAGAGAGACCTTGAGAGTGTCCTTGTATCGCTTCTTCTGGCCACCATGTGATCTCCTGCTCCATGCGAGTTCTCCATAATATAGTCTCTTTGGTAAGCATACATTTTGCATTCGAACAATGTAGCCAGCCCATCAGATTTGTGCTCTCTGAAGCATAGTCTGAATACTTGGCAGTTCAGCTGGAGCAAGGACTTCAGTGTCTGGTACCTTATCCTGCCAGGTGATCCTGAGAATCTTCCTAAGACAGTTCAAAGGGAAGCGATTCAGTTTCCTGGCATGGCGCTGGTAGACTGTCCATGTTTCACAGGCATACACAATGGGGTCAGCACAATGGCTCTGTAGACCTCAAGTCTTTACTCAAACCCCACCCTCCCATATTTCATCCATTGCAAAATCTTATTTTTACCTTTATGATTTTACCTTATCCATCCCTTTCTTTTCACTCACATTGCAGTCCCAGTTTAAATCCTATTCTCCTTGTTCTTCCTGCTGTTGAATTGTTTTAGTCATCACTGACTCTTCATGATCCCTTCTGGGCTTTTCTTGGCAAAGATATCAAAGTGGTTTGCCACTTCCTTCTCCAGCACCACCCACCTGGACTGTTACACAATTTCCCTGCTTTGAATCTCTCCCACTCCAATCCATCTTCCACCCAGTTGCCAAAGTAATTTTTCTAACTATGCAGGTGTGTTGATATTGGGGGGCAGGGAGCCTCAATAAACTTCAGTTGTTCCACATTACCTCCATGATTAAATAGAAAGTCCTCTGTATGGTATTTAAGGCTTTTCACAAGCTGGTCCTTTCTTATCTTTTCAGTCTACTTTCACTTTCCTCCCAATCATGTTCTATACAAATACTAGCCTATTTACTCATGATCTGTCTCCCAGCTTCATGCTGGCTATCCACCATTCCTGAAATATCCTCCCTCCTCATCTAGGTCTCTTAGATTCCTTCTTTATCTACAAGACTCAGCTCAAATGCCACTTCTGCACAAGACTTCTCCATATCCCTTCAATTGCCAGTGTGTTCCCTTGTAATATCATCTTCCATCTACCCTGGAGCTTATATGTATGTATTTACACATGGTCTCAACTGTTAGAAAATGAACTCCTTGAGTGATTAAGGACTGGTTTTGTTTCTCTTTGAATCCCCAGAGCTCAATATAGAACTTAGCACTTAGTAAGTTTGTTGGCTGACTGGCAATGTTGCTCCCAGTGCTAGAAACCCACATCTCAGGATCACTGCTTAATCAACTATACTTGGGAAAGAAACAAAACAGAAGAGGTAGACCAAAACCTGGTTTGGGCTCACCTAGGCAGCACATGTGCTTAAATTGCCTTGTGTTCCTCGCTGCCATCCTTCTAAGGTGGGAAAGAATGTCTCATCTAGGTCCCTCCAGAGAGAGGTAAGAATAGTCCTGACTTGTTAGGCAGATTGGGAAAGAGAAACAGAGGACAATTTGACTCTTTTTAAGGTCCATTGAGTCCTGATCAGTGACCAGTAAGGGAATTGGTTTGTTTTTTTTTTAATCTCAAGTGACCAACCTCTTTCAGCTTTGGACTATATATAGGGGCTAGCAGAGCTCTGGAGTCTCCTCAGGGCCATCCTCATACACATGCTGAATAGGGTGCCACCTTACTATATATTTCTTTACATTATTTAACAAAGCACTTTCCTTATGACAATCTTGTCACATGTCTCAGACACAACTGGATTGGGCACACAATTCTTAGATCTATTTCTCCAGCCCTTAGCTTTATCACTGACTCCCTTTTGGTCATCTAGAATTCCTAGGAGGTCCTGTATCAGATTTAATATGTTGACTCATTATCTTTACCCCCAAACCTTCATCTCTTACTGACTTCCCTATTGCAAGCATTATTATCTCTATTTGACATATATAACCCAAGCTGCCAACTGAGTCTAGAGCATTTGATATGACAGAAAATATGACTAGATTGGTGTAGAGAATGCTGAGGCAACTATAATAAAACTGGTATTATAAAGAGCAGAGTTCATTCCAAGGCTTTTTGAGAGAGAGATATGAGTGGTTCCTGAGCCTCTTGAGCAGAGACACACAGACTGAAGATATTCTAGAGAATAGGGAGAAAAAATTCTTTGTAAGCTACAGACATATAATGTTGCCAGTGTTATTTAGTTGTTTGGCTAGGACCAGTTCTTTGTGACCCTGAGGACACAGTACACCAATACCGTCCAAGGGATTTTCTTGGCAAAGGTACTCAAGTAATTTGCCATCTCCTGCAAGCAGAAGTTAAGTGACTTGCTCAGGGTCACATAGCTAGTGTGTCTGAGGCTGGATCTCAACTTAGGTCTTCTTAACTCCAGCCAGGCCCAGAGCTCAGTCCCCTGAGCCATCTCTCTGACTCTCCATATACAGACATATAGAGGAAACCAAATTGGATTTCTAGCTCGACTCCCGAGACGTCAGAGAGAGAATTTCTCTTTGAGTTGGATCAGGCACTCTCTCTCTCTCTCTCTCTCTCTCTCTCTCTCTCTCTCTCTCTCTCTCTCTCTCTGTCTCTCTTTCTCTGTCTCTGTCTCTCTCTCCCTCTCTGTCTCTCTTTCTTTCTCTCTCTCTCTGTCTCTCTGTCTGTCTGTCTCTCTGTCTCTCTCTCTTTCTTTCTCTCTCTCTCTGTCTCTGTCTGCCTGTCTCTCTCTCTGTCTCTCTCTCTCTTTCTCTCTCTCTCTGTCTCTCTGTCTGTCTGTCTCTCTCTCTCTGTGTCTCTCTCTCTTTCTCAGCTGAGATATTATCTAGCACTCATCCAAAGAGCCTGTTCACTCTTGTATATTTTCTGGTTATTCTGACATATAAATTTTCTAATTTTTGATTACCGTTTGCTTGGATAAATAGACCTTTCGTGATGGTCTTTTGTGTAACCAGTATTTGGTAGAGATGATGAGCTAAGCTGCTTGGTCTAAGTTAAGGGCGGCTCACCTCCACCCTTAAGAGTGATCAGGATAGAGGTTTGTACTCTGAGCTTACTATAGCCCTAGATGGTTGATATTCAGGGGCATGGGTGAGAAATAGACAGAATTCTAATCAAATATCTCTCCTGGAGATGGGTGAAAAGATTATATAGCTTGCAACATTCCTGGGCACCCTCCAATCCCAACACACACACACACACACACACACACACCCAGCTTTGCTGATGCTAGTATATAGGACCTTACTCTTCTCTGCAGAGGTGAGTCAGATTCACAATAGCTGTCCATGTCACCAGTAAGCCACATGTATAGATTTCAGACAATCCATGTGGACATATTGATTTTATATGATCATATATACCTTATGTAGATAAGAAAAATGATGGTTGGATAGCATAAGTGAGCTACTCAAGTTAAGTTTCAGAGATATTTAAAAAAAATAATTAATTGGGTTTTCGTTTTCAACATTCACCTCCACAAGATTTTGGGTTCCAAATTTTCTCCTCATTTTTCCCCTCCACACATCCCAAGACATCGTGTATTCCAATTACCCCTTCCCCTAATCTTCCCTCCCTTCTATCACACCTCTCCCTTCTCACATCCCCTTCCCCAGAGGTATTTTTTTAAATGTCCTCTGACTTCAGAGCTGGTGCCCATTCTGGAAGAGGTCGGCAATTCCACCACGCTGATAATCATAACAGCTCATATTTATATATCTCCTTACAGTTAATAAAGCACCTTCTTTACAATACCCTTAAGAGGCAGGCAGATAGTACCTGTATTATCCCAATTTAATAAAGAAACCCAGATCTAGAAAAACTAAGTAACTTCCCAATCACAGAGCTAAATAACTGATTGAGGTAAAGTTTAACTATAGTATCTAAAGAGGTAAAAAGCAAACAAAAAAAAAAATCAGAATACCATGATTTTAGAAAAAATACTTCAGGAGGCATTGAGTACAATGTTTTACTAGCAGACATTATCTGACTTGGGTAGGGACTATGTCTCTCTTAATGCAATCTAAGATGATACTAATTTTTTTTTTTTTGGTTATTGCATCTCATTATTAGTGGTCTATTAGATCCCTCATGAACTTTTCCACATGAACTGCTGTCTATATCTGTGCAAGTGATTTTTCAAACTCAAATATAGGACTTTGAGGAAAAAAAATCACAGATAAAGTATATGACTTGCCCAGGGTCACATAACTAGTAATTGTCTAAAGACTGAATTTGAATTCAGGAAGATAAGGCTTCCCAACTCCAGACTGTGCCACCACCTAGCTACCCAAGATTGTCAGTCACATCTGACACTTTGTGACCCCCACGGACCATACCATGTCATCATACTGGCCATAGGGTTTTCTTGGCAAGGATACTGCAGTGGTTTGCCATTTCCTTCTCTAGGAGCAAAGAGAGCTTAAGTAACTTGCCCAGGATCAGCCAGCTAGTAAGCGTCTGAGGCTAGATTTGAACTCAGGCAGCTCTTTCTGACTGCACTGCACAGAGCTGGGAGAAACATTTGGTTCAAATGCCTGACTTTATAAGTCTAAAGTCTAAAACTACTCAACAGAGGTAGTTATTTATTTTTTTCTTGAAATTATCCAGGGCACAGATGTTACAATTTACCCCCGAAGTCCACTCCAGTATCTTCTCATTAGTAAGATCAAAGTAATGCCAAACAAACTCTTTTCTGTTTTAATTTAGCTTTATTTCCTTCTACTCTTTCCTCGGGGACCATGACATTCTTCTTGAGAAGCGTATAGAATCACTTCTGATATCAATAAAGAATGACAGAAAGAAAGTGCTGTGAATTCCTTTGGGACGTATGATTCATGTCTAGAGCATAAAGCAGCCCCCTCAGAGTCGTGATTTTTTAGAAAGCTCCTCTAATCCCTATCATGCTCTCTTAGTAACGCTCCTATCTACCAATCCCAGGTTCTCCTATGCAAAGGCCTACTTAACCTAATTCCTGCATTTGCGATTTCCAAGCAGCCTGCATGGCTACCACTCACAGTCAAAGTGAATTTTCCATTCTACTTACAGAAATCTGGACGAGGGAAAAACTAGGGGACAGAAAACGAGGCACGTCTCAGCAATTGTTCTCCGCTATGCTCTTAGGGACCGCATATTAAAAAGCATTCAAGGATTCAGTGCCATTCAAAGGCTTGGCAATACTCCTTCTCTGTTTGAAGGAGAACAAAAATGAAATGCTGCATTCATTTCCAGCCACCTAGAAGGGACGGAATTAGAAGAATTGAAACATAAGTGATTAAGGAGATGGGAAAAAAATGAATCTATGCAAGAAAGTTGAAAAGGCTAACTCTTTATAGAGTCTGGCTTGAACAATAGGGTCTCTCTACATGTAGTATTTGAAAGACTCAATCATCAAAGCAAAAGTACATTATTTAGAATTTCACAAGAAGAAATAATGGAATGACACCAAGAAAAAACAAGTCATTAAGAACAAGCTTTACGAAATGAATTTCTAAGGTCAAAGTTACTTAGAATAAGCTTCCACAAACAAGATACAGATAATACATAGAGGTTTCTCCAGATATGTTGATTTTCCAGTATCCTTCTTCATCGCCACATTTGTAAGTAAATTGAAGGGGGAATTCTTTAACATTCAGTTCGTTTCCTATAACCCGAAATTGGGCCACAAAATGTTTTTCCCAATTGAATTGATTTTCAATCACCTAGAACACAAGAGCAGTGAGGTCAGTCAGTTTGAGATTCACAGGGCGAGTCATTTAATTCTGTTTGCCTCAGTTTCTTCATTTGTAAAATGAGTTTGAGAAGGAAACAGCAAGCCACTCTAATATCTCTGCCAAGAAAATCCCAAATAGGGACATGGAGAGTTGGATAAGACTGATAAATGATTTTTAAAAAACCATGGTCATTATGGTATTTATACGATTTCCCTCACAGAGGGGTCAGGAGTTAGCACTGTAGACATCAGAGTTGTGAAATCTATTATTCTGGTTGCATTAATAAATAAGGACATCATTTAATTCTTGGTTGTCAATAAAACTGGTTGTCAAAAAATTCCTATTTACGTAGCATTTTAAGATTTGAAAAATGCTTTACATGCATTATCTCAGTCATTATCTTATTGGCTTCCTTCTCCTATTGGTCAGTTCTTCCTAGAGCATCCATGCTGAGGAAGGGCTCAGACCCAGACATCCTACGTTCACCAGACTTGACCATGTCTCCCATAAGGGTACCAGCTCCTTGAGGGCAGAGAAAAGCTTTGTTTTTGCATCCCTAAGGTGCTTAGCATAATGCCTAGCATATAGTAAGCACTTAATACATGCTTGTTACTGTTGTTGTTTTTAAGTGGCTATAGTAAGGCAGAATGTGAAGCTTCCAGCCCACCATGGGTCAATAGGTATGGGAGTCACCCAAGCAGTCCCCTTGGAACCAATGAAAGAAGGATTCCTGTTGACTTTCCAGGTTTTAGGGGGACAGTGGCATTTCTGGCTGGCATCAGAGACAGAGGGCCTTAGAAAAGATTTGTTTCAGCCTGGGAATTTAGACTCAAATGAGGAAACTGAAACTCTGAGAGGTTAACTTAGAGATCCCTTAATCCAAACTTCTTATATTTATTTATTTATTTTTTAAAAAATTATTTTATTTGTTTTCAGTTTTCTACAATCACTTTCATACATCTTAGATTTTTTTCCCCTCGCTACCCCTTCTTCTCCCCTCCCTCCCCACTCCCTCCCTGAGACAGCGTGCAATCTTATATAGGTTCTACACATATGTTCTTATTAAATTCTTATTATTATTTTCGCCTTAGTTATGTTGCATAGAAGAATTAAAATGAATGGGAGAAACCATAAAACAAAACAAAACATAACACAAGAAAAAGTGGTCTGCTTCGTTCTGTGATCCAGTTCCACAGTTTTATCCCTGGATGTGGAAGGTGTTCGGCTTCCGTTGGGAATTTTTAGGTCCTATGTTGTTGGGAAGGACTAAGCCTACCAGAAAAATTCCTCACACACTGGTTGTTACTAATGCATAAAGTTCTCCTGGTTCTGCTCCTTTCGCTCAGCATCAGATGATATAAGTCTTTCCAGGCCTCTCTGAAGTCTTCCTGTTCATCAATTCTTATAGCACGATAATATTCCATTATATTCATATACCACAGCTTGTTCAGCCATTCCCCAATTGATGGGCATTCCCTCAATTTCCCAAACTCCTTATTTTACAGATGAGGAAACTGAGGCACAGAGAGAGGTGTCTTGTCCAAGATTACAAAGTGAGAACAAATACTCAAACCTGGTTTTTGAATTCTATATTTAGTATTCTCGATACTATATCAAACTTTCTCTCAGTCTTTCTTGAAAAATTTTAAAAATTTATTTTTTAACATTCATTTAAAACATTTTTGAGTTTCAAATTCCTCTCAGTATATACATATATACACACATATACATACATGTGTATATATGTATGTACACATATATATATATATTTCCTTTCCCCATAGAAAACTCTATGGATGTCATATTTACCTAACTCATTACTCTGGTGTTCTTAGTCACTAAAAATTACTTTTTGTTTCAATTTCAGAAATCATTTTATGATTTAATTTAGCCTTCTATGAAACCTACTTTTCTGAGGAAGGCTTAATTTGGATTGAATTGCTTAATAATATTTTCTTAGTGATCTCATCAACTCCCTGGAGTTCAATTACCATCCTGATGCTAGGTCTATATATTTAGCCCTCTGCTGTCCCCTGAGCTCCAGTCAGCAATATTCTGCTTGAAGTCTCCACCTTGATGTCCCACAGGCATTTCAGACGCAACTTGTCCAAAAGAGGACTTGCTTCATTCACTCTCTTTCCCCTAAACCTCCCTCTTTGCTTCCCTGTTCCTGCCGAGCATGCCACATTCCTTCCAGTCCTACAGAATTCCCAATCTCACAATTATTTTTGACTCCTTGTTCTCCCTCACCCCAGGGTCTTGTCCATTTTGTTTCATCCTATGCTTATTACAATAGCTTCCTAATAATAGCCTCTCCTTGCTCTCTCTCCATCCTGCAAACAGCTGCCAAATGAGATTCCTAAAGCACAGGTCTGACTGCATCCCTTTGCTGTTCCATAAACTCTGCTGGCTTCCTGTTTCTCCTAAGGTCAAACAGGACCTTTCTGGTGTGGCATTTAAAAAACCTTCGCTCTGGCTTTAAGGTTTGCACATTTCTGGTCGTTAACTTACTTGAGTCCCACAACAACCCGGAAAGGTGGTTGTAATTAGCATACCCATTTTATAGTGATGGAAACTGAGGCAAACAGAAGTTAGGTGACTTGCCCAGGGTCATACAGCCAGTAAGCATCTGAGATAGCCCCCTAATTGCCTCAACCCCGTTGGTGAATTAGGGAGATGTCTATCCCAAGCATGTGAAGACTTGCTCTGGAGGAATGGGCAGATGAGGATAATTTGTTCCAATGGCCCTGAAGGCGGCTGAAGCAGGTGCTGTGAAGACACCAAGGTCATCCCCTGCATCCTGGGCCATTGCCAGGGATAATTTTTGTCCTGCCACTGAACTTTGATGACTCTGGGAGAGACAGTGAAGCTGATGACTTTTTGCAACTCTGCCTCACTTCAATTCACATTAGAGCCAAGACATCACCCAATGTCATTGGTCTGCTTTGAAAACGAAGGACAAACAGGTGTCTGAGGCAGGATTTGAACTTAGGTCTTCCTGATTCCACATTCAGCACTCTATCTACGGAAGCACCTACCTATTAATATATCTACCTTTTGTTTACTCTAATGGAAAGTGAGCTTACTAAGGACAGAAACTATTTAGATGTTTGCTTATTTTGCTTCTTTAGGATCTAGCACAGTGTCTCTCACATAGGAGGCACTTAATAAATGGTTTTGATTGGATGAATATTTGGGTATGCATTACGCGTGTTTGGCCCAGATTTATGAATTCATCGGTGTAGGTATGTAATAGAGATAATCAGTGAGATGCCTCCTATGGAGCTGGGTATACCTACATTGGTTCTGGAGGGAGAGACTTGTTCTCTAGCTCAGCAGACAATGGACTCCACTGGTCACCTATGTTGCAGAGGGGACTCCTCTTATGATGTAGAAACTTCTTCCAGGAAAGTGAGGACACTGGAAAGTGTCCCATGTACCTTATGTCCAAGGTACAACTTGAACTCAAGTCTTCCAAGTCAAGCTCTGTATCCCCTCCACCATGCAATCTCTTACTTAAAATACTCTCAGTAACTATGACCTTGGGCAAAGCACATCAGAGCTCTATCTTTAATTTCCTCATGTGTAAAATAAATAGTATTTATTAGATTAGATGTTCTCTAAGCTCCCTTTAGAGAATTCTCTTTCCTGTCTATAGATAGATGATAGATTCATGAATGGATGAAAAGATGAATGACAGAGAAATAAGATAGGTAGACTGATAGATGAATAGGTGGATGGGTAGAGGATAGATGAGATACTTTGATAAGTGGATGGATGAATAGATAGATGATAGATAAGATAGGTAGGTGGGTAGATAGATTGAAGAAAATATGAATGAATGGATGGATGATGGATGGATAAATATATAGACGGATGGATGCTACAAAAAATAGGTAGATAGATGGATGGATGATGAATAGATGACAGATGGACAGATGGATGATAGCTGAATTGATGAATAGATAGATGCCTAGATGATATATGAATAGATAAATAAATGGATGGATAGATGGCAGAGGATGGATGAGTGATAGACAGATGGATGAATAGATAGGTAGATGAATAGATGAGTAGATAGCTAGCTAGATGGATAGATGGATACACAGATAGGCATTTATTAAACATTTACTACATTCCAGGAATTGTGCAAAGTGAAGGGTTTATAAATAAAAGTAAATAAGACAATCTTTGTCCACAAGTAGCTTATATTCTAATAAGGAAAGAAAACATATAAAGTACTGGAAAAGGGATGGACCATGGTGAGCAGAGTGTAAGAAGTAATGAGTATATCTGGTTCCCAGCAAGATAAGGCAAAAAGCTCATGGAAGGGAATTGCTGAGGGTGAATTCCAAGTTTCTGTGGGGGAGGAGAGAGATGTTTGGAGAATAGCTCAATGGTCAGGAGGATACAGGAAGTGGCGCTGCCATAGGAAAGTGCTGACTTTTATATGGCACTTTATAACTTATGAAGCAATTTTTCCACAAGAACATTGTAAGGTGGTACAGTTATTTTCACTACTTGAGAGATGAGGAAAGTGAGTCTCAGAAAAGTAAAGTAATTTGTCCCAGGTTACATGGCCAATAAGGACTGGTGATGGTATACAAAATCAGGTCTCCTGACTTCAGTCCAGTGTTCTTTCTTTTTACTTATTTATTCATCCATCCATTCATTCATTCATTCATTCAATCATTTTATCAGTGTTCTTTCTATTAGGCATGTGGCTGTCCCAAGGAAAAATCAGCCTGTGCCCACTCATACTTTTCAGAAAGGCTTCTGGTGAAAGTTTCTATCTCTTTGTTATTGTTGTTGCCTAAAATAATTTTACTTCTATTTAAATTTCAGTGAAAACTCTGGAAATAGAACTTCTTAACCTTTTAAAAGTGAAGAAAAAATTTTTTGTGAAAATGTTGCACAGGTTAAGTTTACAATGTATTTGCAAATATTAAAAACCCCCTCAAATATCTATTTTTCAATAGTTTAAATATCTGATAAAAAATCTTGACCAATGCACAGAACGCAGCCCTCATTAATAATCATAAAATTTGATAAATTTTATAACACCAGAAGCAGCTGTTGGCCCAGTGAATAGAGCACTGAGTAAGAGTGACCAGAGACCAAAAGTAACCTCAGCTTTACTAGTTGTGTGATCTCGGGCAAGGCACTTAACCTCTTTGACTCAATTTCCTCTCACTTAACCCTGTTTGTCTCAGTTTTGTCATCTGTAACATGAGCTGGAGAAGGAAGTGGCAGCCCATTCCAGTGTCTTTGCCAAGAAAACCCCAAATGAGGTCACAAAGAGCTGGACATGACTGAAATAACGGAACAACGGAAATAGGGGTGCTGATAGCACCTACTTAGAGGATTGTTGTGAGGAGCAAATGAGATCCTATTTGTAAAAAAGCACTTAGCCCAGTGCCTGGTACATAGTAGGAGCTATATAAATCTTTATTCCCTTCTCCTTCCTTCTCTAAATAAGGACTATAATATTATTCTTGAAGGTATACTTCCATAGTGGCATTGATGGGGTGATGGGACCTGTACCCTGAATTTTCCCATATATTCAGTAGAGCACATCTCTGGCCTCTCCTCCAAGGAATCTAGCCCACCCAAGCCCACCTAGATTGCTCAATTAACTTACTTGACTTTCCTTTCACTGGTATCTTGGCCCACCCCAGACTATATGCATGTACCAACCACTTCTTGATCCCATCTAGATCACCTTGACAGTGCTTTCACTATTGTACCTGGTCCACCCCAGACTACTTATGGCTCTTTACTCCTACCCAGTCCTTTTTGTATATAACCATAAGTTTCAACCCATTAAGTTGCAGATTCACTCAGAACTTCTATTGGCATTACAGGAAACTGCTCCTTTACTGGAAGACGGTTTGAGTGCGTGAATTCATTCCAGGTGGATACCACCTTGTATTCTGACATTTCCAGATTCCCAGCAACCTCAAACCACATTATCGTGGTTCCCAGCACCCCAAATTGCCTCAGCATAACCTGGTAGTCAAGATTTTTTCAGTACAATACCTGCCAGTGACCCATATGGGATGAGTGGCCAGAGGCAAGTCCTCTCTCTGCCTTGTTCCGCTCCCTAAGACTAAAAGTTGCTGAACAGAGATGGATCTGCATTGGTTAAGGAAGTTTCTTCACCTGGAAGCTTCATAAACCAATGAAACCACAGGCTGAATCAAGAATTCACTAATCCACTAATATTAAGGTGTGTCTTGTGGTTTATAATCACGGTTCTCTGCACCACCACCACCCCCACACCCCAGATTTTCCTTATAACAAAGGGAACTCAAGCTCTTTGTCGATAGGAACTTTCAATTCAGTTCAACTGACATTTTCTATTCAGAGCTTAAGCAAAGTCCAGGCACAACACAATTCCTTTCCCAGAGAAAGAAGTTCCTGCCCCAGGTTCCATTTGCCCCAGTGACTTTTGGATCTTGGCAAGAAATAACCTGCAAATCATTTTTTCCCTCGTTTGTCTTATACACCCATTGTCTGACCGTTGATTAGTCCGCAGCTGCACTGACTTGCAGACTTCTTTCCTCTTTGCCTACTTTCCTCTCTCAACCTTTTAACTTTCTTATGCTTGCACATTGATAGTTTAAGACCACTCCTTTTTCACTTGTAAGTATAGACTTTTCTGAACAAGAGACTGTATGCTTTCTGTCTTGGAATTTCTGCAAAGGGCAAGAAGTATTACATAGGACTTCAGGCATCCACTTGAGCTGTTAAACTCAATCATTTCTTTTAAGCTGTCATCAAATACAGGTAGTATTTATTAAAGGTCTTAAATATGAGTGCTGTGCCCAACAAATTAAACTCACATAGGCCTGATTCTCAAGCATAGGAAGAAGTTTAGAATAGTAAGAAAATTTACTGAATAGAAATTTTGGGGGATTCTTGTCTTGGCTCTCACACCAAGTAGCTGTATGACTGGATAAATCATAATTTCTCTGTGCCTCATTTTCTGTCAGGGGTAAAAATACTTCATAAAATGGAATCAAATTTGTCCCTTTGAAAATGTCTAGTGAATGATCCAATCATTCTGGAGAACGATTTGGAACCATGCCCAAAGGGCTATAAAAATGTGTATACCTTTGACCCAACAATTCTGCTTCTAGGGCTGTATCCCAAAGAGATCATAAAAATGGGAAAAGGACCCACTTGTACAAAAATACTTTCAGCAACTCTTTTTGTGGTGGTCAAGAACTGGAAATCAAGGGGAGGCCCATCAGTTGAGGAATGGCTAGACAAGTTGTGTATATGAATGTAATGGAATACTCATGCTATAAGAAATGATGACATCAGACTGCAGAAAAATCTGAAAAGACTTACATGAACTTATCCCTGCAATGTCCCTGCTCTTGGTGGCAGTTTCCTATAGTCAAAAGATTTGTAAGTTTAATACCAGATCTATTCAATTATAGATTATTGGTAGGGGAACATCTGAGGTTAAGTCTAAAATTAAGCTATTAGGCATGGGACTTTAGAACAACAACAAATA